>CM059428.1:59615815-59720815 GCA_030390025.1 Squalus acanthias | reverse complement strand
AAAAAGGCAAGTATTTCAACCCAAAAAACATCCTATCACATGACTTGAAATACATAAGAACATAAGAAATTGGAGCAGGAGTAGACCATTCGGCCCTTTGAGCCTGCTCCGCCATTTAATAAGATCATGACTGATCTTTTACCTCAACTCCACCTTCCCGCACTATTCCCATATCCCTTGGTTCCCTTTGTATCCAAAAATCTATTGCGTATACTCAATGACTGAGTATCCACAGCCCTCCGGGATAGAGAATTCCAAAGATTCACAACCCTTTGAGTGAAGCAATTATTCCTCATCTCAGCCCTAAATGGCCAACCCCTTATTCTGAGACTGTGACCCCCTAGTTCTAGAATCCCCAGCCAAGGGAAATATCCTCCCAGCATCTACCCTGTCAAGCCCTTAAGAATTTTATATGTTTCAATGAGATCTAGGGAATATAGGCCTAGTCTACTCAATCTCTCCTCATAGGATAATCCCCCCATCCTAGGAATCAGTCTAGTGAACCTTTGTTGCACTCCCTCTAAGGTAAGTATATCCTTCCTTAGGTAAGGAGACCAAAACTGTACACAGTACCCCAGGTGTCGTCTCACCAGGGCCCTATATAATTACAGTAAGACTTCTTCACTCTTACACTCCAATCCTTTTGAAATAAAGGCTAACATACCATTTGCTTTCCTAATTGCTTGCTGTACCTGTATGTTAACATTCTGTGATTTGTGAACAAGGACACCCAGATCCCTCTGAATACCAACTTTTCCCAATCTCTCACCATTTAAAAAAATTCTGCTTTCCTATTTTTCCTACCAAAGTGGATAACTTCACATTATATTCCATCTGCCATATTCCTGCCAACTCACTTAACCTGTCTATACTCCTTTGCAGCCTCTTTACATCCTCCTCACAACTTACTTTCCCACCTAGCTTTATATCGTCCGTAAACTTGTATACATTACAGTCAGTTCCCTCATCTAAGTCATTAATATGGATCGTAAATAGCTGAGGCCCAAGCACTGATCCTTGCAGTACCCCACTAGTTACAGCCTGCCAACCTGAAAATCATCCATTTATTCCTACTCTTTGTTTGTTGTTTATTAACCAATCCTCAATCCATGCTAATATATTACCCCAATCCCGCGAGCCCTAATTTTGTGTAATAACCTCTTGTGTGGCACCTTATCGAATGCTTTCTGAAAATCCAAATACACTAAATTCACTGGTTCCCCCTTATCTACCCTACTAGTTACAACCTCAAAAAGCTCTAACAGATTTGTCAAACATGATTTCCCTTTCATAAATCCATGTTGACTCTGCCCAATCATATTATGATTTTCTAAGTGCCCTCTAACCACATCCCTAATAATAGATTCTAACATTTTCCCTAATACTGATGTCAGGCTAACTGGTCTATAGTTCACTATTTTCTCTTTCCCTCCTTTCTTGAATAGTGGGCTTACATTTGCTGCCATCCAATTCATGGGGACCGTTCTAGAATCTAGGGAATTCTAGAAGATCAAAACCAATGCATCCACTATCTCTGTAGCCACCTCTTTTAAAACCCTAGGATGTAGGCCATCAGATCCAGGGGATTTGTCGGCTTTTAGTCCCATTAATTTCTCCAGTACTATTTCTTTACTAATACTAATTTCTTTCAGTTCCTCATTCTCACTAGACTCTTGGTTCCGCACTATTTCCGGAATGTTTTTTGAGTCTTCTTCCATGAAGACAGACACAAAGGCCATCGGCGGCAGGTTGGAGTCGGGTTGGCTGGTCGGCGTCTTCCCTACCCGCTCCCAGTTGCCATCGCCCCGCAGATGAGATTTTACGTTGATTGGTCTTATTACGGCCAACGTGCGGGTCCGTCCAGGCAATTGCTTGCAGAGTGTCAGATGCTCGCATCTGATGACACGTTGTTTCAGTGAAGATTTAAAGGGGCCATGTCCCCTTTGCAGAAGCATTAGCTTTTTTATGTCAAAAGTGCTGGCTGCTGCAGGAATGGGAGCGCCAAAAACTAAGGCTGCACCCAGGTTCAATGAAGGGCTTCCTCCATGCTCTTGTGGAGGGAGTTAGAGAACGTCAGGAGGTCCTCTTCCCTGGAAATGGAAGGAGGAGGCCTCCTTAGCAAACCAAGGCAGCTTGGCTGCAAATTTCTGAGGAGGTGAGTTCAAGGTCTGTGTGCAGATGCACATGTGTTCAGTGTTGAAAAAGGTTTAATGCTTTGTTGAGATCAGCTAAAGTGAGTATAACATCACACTTACCTTCAATCTGCCTTCCATCTCTTATCATCCCCATCAATCTGCATTGGCAACCTTCCCCTGCACATCCCAACTCACTGTAACATCCCTTGCACCTTCACCCATCCCTCTCTTTCTCTGTACAGAATCACGTCCCCATCTTGATATGCAACGCTCACACCCTTATGCAATGCCTACAACTTAAAAAGCACAGGGAGGGAAGATGGTTAGCGTACCTCACTCCTTCACAGTCTGCCTCTAAACATCTATGTCATTCATTCTTAACACTCACTCCATCAGTCTCTCTCAAACTCCACTTGTGTCCCTCACTACAGGTGAAGAGAGCCCACAATAAAAGGGAGAGGGGGAGGACAGGAGGAGGACCACCATCCCTGGCTCACCTTACGACTGCTGAGGAGGCAGCCCTTGAGATCGCTGGAGATGCAGAGGAGTTTGCAGTGGGGGAAGGAGAGACGGGCTTAGAACAGCAAGCTGGTGAGAGAATTGATTTCCAACCCTCTGAGTTAGCAATCATGAGCGACTAAAATGGGATATGATGTTCATACAGAATGAGTACTGAGCATCTGCACATTGGCATGTATGTGTAACCTACATTTCACTTGTCTAACTCATGCATTTACTCCCCCACAGGACCATCGAGAGCCCTGCTCCCCACTGTACAGGAGCACTCCTCAGAGGAACCACCAGCCTCTGAGGAAGCAGTATCACCAGTACTCAGCGCACCCAGCACCAGCGCAGAGACGCACACCTCGGTGGGTTTTGTGCGAGATAGAGTAGTGTTGTCACCTGATGTATCACAGCTCACAGGTGAGCAGGAGCAGATGTTGGAGGCAGGGACAGCAGTGGAGAGTCCTCGTCAGAGGACGCTGGGCTCTCCAACCTCTGCTCAGCTGTATGTAGACATTGAGCCTCTGGGGCCATCCAGAAGGAGAGCCATGCTGGAGCTTCAGGAACAAGTGCAGGAGGCACTGAGTGTTTTTTTTTCCATGGTAACTGCAAGTGTGCAGAGAATGGAGGAGTCCAAGCTCAGCATGAGCAATGCCATGGTGAACGTTATGGGCAATATATGTGCTGCAATGGAAAGGATGGCAACCTCGATGGAGCACATAAATCGACAGACTCAGGAGAACATGGTAACACTTCTAAATAAATGGTCATCCATGGAGGATAGATGGGCATCTATTGAGGAGAGAAACCAAAGGTTCATGGACATTCTTGTCATGAGGAATGTCAGTACAGTGACGGATCCACATGGCCCCACCGATGTGCAGCAAGGTGCTCTCCAGCAACTTGCTAGCAGTGAAGTGCGGGTGACACATGAGAGGGACGGTGATGTACGAGCACAAGGAAGTGGGGGCTCTGCTGCAAGCGCTCACACTCCCTTGCAACTGCTGAACCCTCAGTCAGAGCCCCATCTGTCTGAGGTAACAGGAATGGCCGAGTCTGCCCCTGCACAGCCGCAGGAGGAGCAGACTTTGGCGGGGCCCTCGAAGGCTCCCAAAACCAGAGGACGACCGCCAAAGGCGTCTAAGAAGGAGCAGCAGGGAGGTGAGCAGCCTGCCGCCACATCTGCTGAAGCCACAGGGGTGTCACAACGTAGAAGCACGCGGAAGACAAAGATGTCACGTTAGTTATCATAAAGGTTCTTGCTTGGGTGATATGATATAATTATTTGAAAAGTTTTTGTTCATAGCGATGTTTGTAATAAATTTATGTTGAACCAAGGTTTGGCATTGTCATGGTGACAACTTGAGGTGGCACAGTTCAGGGTAAGTGCGCCTTTAAAATCCAGCAATGCTGCCTACAGTGCATCTATAATGCCCAACACAGACTTGCAGAATAAAAACAGAATCTGCCCCCCAAATGACTCAATCACCAAGCTTAGAGATTTCTAAATGACTAGATTAAGACTGCAGCTTTGCCACTGCACTTGCAGCTCTGAAGTCTGCAGCTCGCTGGTGTTCACGCCACACTACCTGGCGTGTTGTCCGGACATCATAAAACCCGACCCAGAAGCTGGAAAATCAAAAAAGACCCTGAAAATTGCTCACAAGTACCTGTTAGTAGGCAGTTAATTGCCTTTAATCCGTTTCCCGCCGCTAGATGTCAGGTCCATTCGCAAATCAGGGACCCGACACTTGGGAAGGTTGTGTGGAGGTGGGATGATGGCGGGTTCGCAACCCGCTGTCAATCATTTAGATTTTCACTCCTGACCCGCCTACAAACCTGCCCTCTGAGCACCGGCAAAATCACGGCCAGAGTATTTGTTTAATGTCTCTGCCATTTCCTTATTCCCTATTATAATTTCTCCTGTCTCTGCCTGTAAGGGACCCAGGTTTACTTTCGCTAATCTTTTCCTTTTTAAATACCTATAGAAGCTTTTACATCTTTCTTCATTGTAGTTTGCATATTCCCATTCCGTTATATAACCAACATATTGTTGTCAATTTTAAAACACTAATTATTCATGGTACATTATAAAGCACCAAAAACTGCTACCTCTAATGTACCATATATATAAGCTTGAAGAAAGGGAAAATACTGGAAATCACACAGGCTGAGGCTTGGAGATGTATTACATGATACAAACGTTATCTACGATATCATATGTGCTACATAAAATAATATTGTAACACAATTTTATATAAAATTGATTTGAAGTGAGTTACAAGCCATAACACAACCTTGTGGTGACAATGACTTACGTAAATCATTTGATCTTCACGATTGTGATCGATGACATCATAAGTACCCTTTGGTTGCGTTGCAGCCTATAGCACATTATAATCTAGATGTGTATGTGATCTATAAACTACATGGAAAATCCTAGTAAACTTTTTTATTTCCCATTCTGATCATGTGACACAGCCATTACACATACTTTCAGCAGGGTGACACTGCACATTGGAGCACTAGCATGCTGTATCATGCTAGTGATGGGACGTGAAATCAATTTCTCCCACATGCTACTGACTTCTCACTCTCAGTCATACAACCTATGGGGAGTGCTAAGCAGAGGCCAGGTGCCTTTCCACAGGGAGAGGGAAAAATTAGTGGAAGAGATATCCACAGGCTGCTCTCACATTACTTCCGGTGATTAGCTCAGAGCCTCATCAGCAGAACCCTGGAAGCAGGTCAATTATCCACCTGGGAAAAAAATATTGGAATTTCATACCCTCAAAACAAAAAAAGAAAACAACAAACACCTTAATCAGGATGCTGATAATGTATCCCTCTGTTCTGTCACATAGCACACACACAAAGGCTTTTTAAATTAGCATGCAACTGTGGGCTCAGCAGGCTGAAGTGACAGCAACAAGACATTCAGCTACAACAGACACCAACAAAAGATACAGGTCACAGAAAATTAAAAAAAAAACAGCTGAGTGGCACAGTTCTGGTCTGTAACATACTCAGTCTTCTGAGCTAAGTGATTGTTGCATATTACATCATCAGAGCATTTCATATGAGCTGCAGTCAAACACTCTAACTTGCCTTTTATTCTGGAGATAACACATGCATCATATCAAGCACACTGTTTTGGGAGGAGAAATAACATGATAATTTTTCCATTTTGATATCAGAACAAGCCTTGTCTTAATTTTCATCCTGCGATGTCCTGCGTACATTGTTTTTGGTACAATTCCTGTTACTATCTCCTGCTGGGATAATCAGAGTATTATACACATCAGTAAAACCATCAAATTTCTTCAAAGTAAGCAGGCTGTATATGCACAACATAAACAACAGATAGTTATGAATAGTTTAATAAATTATATGTAGCCTCTCATTGGTTCTGGCATGGAAGCAACTCATGCATGTATCAGCCCCAAAACCAATTCAGGACCACTTCTATGTTATGCATTACATTGCAACTTTCGATTATAATCATCAACGTCCAACACACATGTATTGAAACATATTTTTTACATCTATTTATTCATCATGCTGCATAAGAATCAATATTATATGCAACCCGAGTTGATAGGCAATTGCAAATATGTTTTTTAAACAAAAAGCATGCACGAATTAAGGTAACTATGAGCCTTTTTTGTGAGCATAGCATGGGCAGAATAGAGCTGAATTGGCTTACACTTTTTCAGGTCACAAATCTGATTCTAAAGCTCTGTGTGCAAATCACTGAAATGAATTTAAAATCAAGCACAAACAAATCCAGATGACTCAAGATGTCTATGTAGCATGCTATGTAGAGAAATAAAGACTTACTGTATTTAAAACCTTTAGCCAGCCCTTCCTTTGCTTGTCTTGCTGTGTTCTGTTAAACAAGAGGTGTTATGACCCATAATTGGGGCCAGATTCACAGCAGGTTTTGTGCTGCTTTCTGCCAGGGTGTCCACTCTGTCTCCATCTGCTGCTGTCTTGTGCACTTCCCACTGGGGGAACCGGCTCATTCTGCAGTCAATTAGCAGAAGACCTGCCATTGTTCTGCAACTGCCCCCATGGGCTGCTCTCCAGTCTGTCTCACACTCTGGACACTGCATTCAGACGATTGGAGATTTTAAAAAGCATATCATGTTTGATGCATCGTGACTTTGTGGACAAACCCTGTCTCCTCTGATTACAACTGCAGCAATAAAATAAAACTTTTTTTCTATGCTGTGCATTAGAAAAGTTTTGTTGGCCATTTCTCATTTTAAATTTCACTTACAGATCCCATTCCACACATTTTCTCTTAGTTTCTTCCGTAAGTAGTATTCGTTTTTATATATATATAAAAATCCACACGCTTTCAAATTATTTTCTCCTCTCTTTTAGGTCATCTGTGTCACACATCATTGCCTGACTGAGAGGGCAATTCAGCAACCTGCTCTTGGACCTCTGCAATGACACCCTTGAGCTTTCTGCTGGGAGGTCCACAAGCATGGCCCGATAATGATGCCCTCTGATTATTTCCTCCTCCTCCTGTGGGGAAATGGTTGCCCTCTGCTAGGGTGAATCCCTCTTTTGGTCAGCTGAGATCAGTAAGTTGCAGTGTGGGGAATTAAAGGCACAAAACCTCTGCCCTACCACTCTAGACACAGTAGTGTGTTTTGGACTCTACATGTGATGCACATCTGGGCTGTGTGTCCTAGTTCATTTTTATAACATACAAGAAAGTATAGATAACATGTACCTCTATGAACATTAATCACTGCTCACAGGGTCAATAGTTAAAACACAGAAAAATCAAAATTGATAATACTCACACATTAAGTTATCAGAAGCAGCAAATGTTACTCCAGGAGTCACGAGGATGAAGGATTCTATCACAATGTGCCTGTGGAATAAAGTAAATAGCTCACATTTGATAGTAAATTCTGAGCAATGTTCTACTCACACAAAAGACCATCAGATCAAGCTTACTCCTGTGCTGCTTGCGAGTCATGGGTCTTTCCCACTTGTGCATAACCTGCCATAACTCACCATTATAACACATCCTGTATATAACATCAGTGATTGTGGCAAAGACTATTTCATTTTTTTAATTAAGTGAAAATTAATATGAATATGAGCAGGGTTATGGGGAAAGGTTAGGGGAGTGGGACTAATTGGATAGCTCTTTCAAAGAGCCTGCACAAGCATTATGGGCCAAATGGCCTCCTTCTGTGCTGTATCTTTCTATGATTCTATGAATAATTAATTTGTCTTCCTTTCCTGTGTTGTCTGAATTGTTTTATTTTGATTTTGGGAAATAGTTTATCCATTGCTGCAAGAGTTAATATTGGCTGAATTTATAGTAATGTATTAAAATATATTTTTATAAGTTTTATTTTAATGTACCCCTTTTAGCATATAAATTTAATGGGCAAACTGCAATGTTTAAGTCGATGCTTAAATTCTTTATTACTTGATTCATCTTTATTCAATTATGGAAATCACTGCTATTAACTATTATGCCTGTGTGTAATGTTGTAATACTGTCGTGAGCCTATAATATTACTGATTGGTCCATGGACCAATCAGATCTCCAGAACAACAGGCAAGACAGCCTTGTTGGATTTTGTGTCTAATTCAAATTAATCACTAAAGAACATTTGTTAAGTTAAATCAAGAGCTAGTTGCAGGTCCAGCTGAATTCTCAAATTTGATTTTCTCAACCTCATGCTTCAACAAAAAAATGGAAAACAGAATAATAGCAACCAGGTTGGAAAAATTATAGCAAGTCAAGTCATAACTCAGTTGTGGAGTTGAAAGGAGGAATTATGAGAGAAAGGGAGTAGGCAGTGAGTACACAGAGAGAGAACAAAGGCTTGGAGGTAGAGGGAGAGAGCTGGAAGACAGCAAGAACTCATGATCATGCCACAGTGAGCACAGACAAACTGTAGGAACAGAGAGAGACAATAGCCAAATTCATATAAATTTATGAGCAACATCACGAGAGATCAACTAGTGATTTATAAATTGAGGATTATGTTTTCAAAACTTTTTAAGATGGTGGTTATATTAATGCTGTGGGAGTTTTGTGTGGTTGAGGGTGTGCTGTGGTGATGCAATTGACCATTTTCTATTTATACAGGTGTTATCACAGGTAAGGAGTGTTCTTTGTGACATGCGTCCCTGGAATAATATGTAGGGGCCATGAGCACATGTGTCAAGTTAGTTAAATTGATCTGATAATTGTTCACAGAATCCCCACAATACAGATAGAGGCCATTTCGGCCCATCGAGCCTGCACCGACACATATCCCACCCTATCCCCGTAACCCCACGTATTTAATCCCCCTAACACTAAGGGTCAATTTATCATAGCCAAATCAACCTAACCTGCACATCTTTGGACTGTGGGAGGAAACCCACGCAGACACGGGGAGAATGTGCAAACTCCACACAGACAGTCACCCGTGGCCGGATTCAAACCCGGGTCCCTGGCGCTGTGAGGCAACAGTGCTAACCACTATGCCACCGTGTTGCCCTATTGTAGTCTGTATAACAGATTAAATTAATGCCAGAACATTCTGTGGAGGTAACAAAATCATAAATAATGGCCCAGAAATTCGATCACAGGCCTCCCGCGGGCGGAGGGCTATGATCTGGAAAAATCTGCGCCAAGACCGGAGGGCTCCCGGGAAGCGCAGAGTTCCACTGCTGGGCCTCTCCATACTGCCGGTGCGCAGGGCCCACATATCCCAGAGGCGCAGGCGGTTCGCAGCGTCTCTGGGATCACGTGGGCCATGGGGAGCCAATCAGAGAAGAGAATCTCCCTTCATACATCTGACAGGAAGACCTGTCAAATATATGAATAGAGATCACCCCCAAAACATAGTAAAACTCTAAATAAATTAAAAAAAAAAATCACATTTTTAAAATGACTTTAAGTATTTTAAACAAAAATTTTATTTTTTGAAAAAAATAATTAAAGTTTTTAACAGGGCTAAAAATAAACTTACCTTTCTTTAAAGTATTTTTAAATGATATATCAGTGGAAACATTTTTTTTACTTTTTTCAACTCTTATCCTGGTAAAAGCAGGCCTTACGCCTACTTTTGCCAGGCGCAAGAATTGTAAGTGTTTTCTGCGGGCGGAGGGTCTTCAAAAAATGGAACTCTCCACCCGCAGAGGCCCTGCTCCCGGGCAGGCGGAGGATCTGTCAAGAGCTTTCTTGACAGATCGGAAATGCTAGTTTCCAGCGCATGCGCAGTGCATGCCTGAAACCGGCATTTCCGATGTCCCTACGGGTGAGTACACAGTGCGTACACACCCGTAGGGTTCGGAATTTCTGCACCATAATATATGATTATTTTTTGGTCTCTATTTCTTATTTTCTGCTCTCTTTGTATCCCTGCATCACACATAATTTCAGGTTGAAACAGCAGACAGAGAAGTGATAAGACATTAGATAAGTGAAAATCTGTTTCTTTTTTTCTTGAGGACTTGGTCAATACTTTGTATCTGGCTACTTGGGATTATATCAGAGCAACCCTCTCTGCAGCGGAGTGTCTGGCCTTTGATCAGCATTTCCTCATGACGTTATGGGTGAGTTTGAAAGTAGGCTATTGGGATAAATGGGAGCTGTGTCATCATGCCAACCATAGTTTTACACAAACCACTGTTATGGGTAAATGTTATGTGGTATAAATATGTTACTGCTTTCCCCCAATTTGAATAATTTATTCATCCATCAGGATTGGTACTATTTACGCAACCTCTTAGTCCCGAAAAACGATTGCATTCTTAGCTCCAAAAAGATAACTTAAGATCGTTCTGGTTACCGCTGTTATGTAGGGTTCAGACATAGTTAGTGTCACACTGTTGGAAAACCATTTCCTGCATTTTTTTTGCAGGTTAACCTGCTAACAATAGTGCTTTAAAGGATGAAGTGAAACATATTTTCAATGATTAGGTCCTTGACTCCAATAAATTAGAGGCCAGTAGCATAACAATAAGCAAAATGACAACTTTAACTAAGTGACCCAGGAAGTCAATATTTCGAGAACAGGACACTAAACTCATGAAAAGCTCCTGAGGTTCAGGGAGACCACCATCACTTCACCAAACTAAAAGACCCATTGGGGAGAGGTCGCTGAGCAATTGAACATGATCTTTCACAATAAACAAACTCAACAGCAAGTCAAAATGGTTCAGTAATATCAAGAAAATTGTCAAGGAGAGTCTATCACCCTATGACTCCTCATTCCCACAGAAAAAATATTAGCAAAGCTATTTGCCTTGTAGTGTGTAGAGAGGCTGGATGGCTACAAGAGTCTTGGTGACCACAATTGTTATGAAAAATATTTATGAATGTGCAAACTGAATGCACACTATATAGTCTCATGACCTTGCATATCACTTACAATTTATAGTGATGAGATTATATGTGTGATTACCAATTACTAAAGCCACATCTGTGACCAGTATTCTATACATTCATGGATAAGTTAACAATATAATTCTCAGGGACTTCACTTTCTATCTTTAATGATCAGCCTGGACCATCAGAGATTCTAGTTGTAGCCATTGGAGCTGATATGGTATCAGCACTAATATAAGGAATGTGCATTATCACAAGTGTAATCCATGCCATCTCCACCCTTAGCCAAAGACCTTTCCAGTGTCTGAATAAACCCCCCAGAAGAAGCAAACGGAGGGGCATATTTTAGAATCTGTAGGTTGCCTTGACACAAACATGAGATAAAACTGTATTTTGCATATTACATGCTTGCAATCCCCAAAACATCGTAGAACCATACATTTAGAGAAATTTTATAAGTGTTTTGAGGGTTGTGCTTGGTTTCCATTTTATAATTTTGAATGAATTTAGAGGATTTTTAATGCGATTCTTGCATGCCTCTGGAAAGAAGTGAAAACAGCTCACATAAAAAGCACTCCATAGACCCATTAAAGCAAAATAAAAACAAGACCAATCCTTTTTACCAGCCTAGAATTTCCTGGAACCTTTCATGAAAACAATGGAGTTAGTACGGTGTAATGCCAGTTTGCAGGGCAAAAGATCGAAGAAATTTGGGGTTAAGTGACTTGCGTCGGTTTTTACACTGCGATTGAGTTTCCTCAATCTTTTGTGTCGATTCCACGAAAGCCCCACCAAAACCCTCTGCCTCTCACTAACATAGCTCCGTCCCTCATGAAAAAGTGCCGCTCACAAAAATGTCCTGGATTTACACGAATTTTCTGCAGGCATAGGTTTAGCCAAAATTTTTGGCACAGCTGGGAGTAAAGTCGCTATTGACAGAGTTTTACAGTGATCTTTTGTGATTTTTAAAATTTGTTAACTTACTGAAATCTACACTGTATTTTCATATCTTTGAATGCTTTTTTATGGCATCAGAAAGTGTTACATTAATATTTGAAAAGCTACCATGATTGCATTTCCTTGAACATGCTATACCTGATGTGCATAAATTATGGTTTGAGAGCTCAAAACTTCAATTTACAGAAATAAAAAGGTATTTAAAGAAGGAATATGGTTTAACTTCTGCGCTTTCCTCAGGCATCCAATTGCTTACACTAATTTCTGCTCGTTTGCACCTTTTATTATGTCCTAAATGTATGCTGATGGCAGGAAATTTTGGCATGATTACCAGTCAGCAAGATTGGTGTGGAAACCAGCATAAATCCAGGCAATTTCAGGCAATTAACATAATGGGGGAGGGGAATGTGGTCTTTGGTGAAAGCACATAATGGGCAATACGAATTGGCAGCCCACTCAAACTACACTCAATTCTCTTTCCCATTGAAATCAGTGGAAAAGAGTATTGGGTGTGGTGAAAAATAGGTTGCCAATTCACCAGTGCTAATTTTGTGCTTTCGCCAAAGACCAATTTCAGCCCCATGATTCATATTACATTTCAAATTTAAGTTGCGTATTGAATGTTTATGTGTTTGTATAAATGCCATATTCCATGTGTGAAAGAAACGCACTCAAGATTAAGTTAACCATGAAATAGGTGGAGTCTAGTTGTGGGATTCAACTCCTAAAAATATGTATTGTTTGATTAGGATTCTTTTTTCCTGCTTCTTGTCAGTGCTCACTAGTCTCTTACTGCTATTTTAATTCAATAAAAAAAACTAATAAAATTAATAATAATATTGCTTGTGTCAATTTTTTTGTCTTATAATATTCCCGTGAAGCGCCTTGGGATGTTTTACTACATTAAAGGCGGTATATAAATACAAGTTGTTGTTGTTGTTGCTTGGCCTACTAGTAGTCAATAACGATTTTTACAGCAAGTGCTATGCGAAGCTCCACTAAGTATAGATATTTATTGATTTTTATGTTGTATAAAGAAAATTTAGTGCATTGTTTTTTGGAGTGTAAGGTCTGCTGACTTTCTTTTAAATCCTATGGGTGTTTGGCCTGCTATAGTCCCTCAACTGTCACTAGTTTAGGAGAGAGATGATATTACAAGTCATTTCAATTGTCTAGAATTACACTTGTATCACTAGCACCAGCGTATGGAGCTGTGTATACCCGTAGGCCCAGCTCCCTGTCTTTCAAGAAAATCAGAATGATAGCATTTGGCAAAGCTAGTTTTGACAGAAACTGAACTCCTTTCCATATTTATGCAAAATTTGGCCACCAGGGATTTGACATTGAGCAGTAAATTATCATCTTTTCCCTTTATAATGGCGATGTCCTTTGCTCAGCTTAATGGCTGTCTGTGGGAAAAAGAATGACGTGCGGGTGAATCTCCACTATTTTATTCAAGGTTTTTGTTCATATTTTGCAGCATTTATCTTTTAAAGTAGATAGTTACTGATCAATTACTTAATATATCACAGTTCTGATAAATGAAAAAAACTGTCCAACAAGCTCATATGTGACTTGAAAGCTAACTGTACAAAATTCGAAGTAATATAGCAATATTCCTTGTGGAGAAAGTAAATGGGATATTGAAATACTATATATAAATATATTCAAATATTATATATAAATAACTTTTGATTTAAGGTATGTTTCAGATTAGAATCAAAACAGACATAAATAAACATCGAAAAGGAGCATGTTTAATTTAACCTGTTCGTATCTACATAAAGAGTTTGCAAGTAGTCCTTTTATTGATATAGACTTTAATAACTTATTTGTCACTTGTAAATGATTTGTTTCCCTTTTATCATTAAGCAAACTGGTTATTACACTGCTACCCATTGTGCATTCTGTTTATACAACAGGAGGCACTGTAATACCCCTCATTCTGAGCTGCATTTTTGCCTTACTCTGGAAATGTGAGTGGCTGCCATCTTGAAAATTGCAACTAGGTGGTTATTTTCCCACCAAACATCACTCACTGAGAGATGCCAAATCATTTCAGATGATTTTCAGACACGCTCCGTGACTCCACCTGCTCTGCTAATGATTAGGAAAGTTACAGTTATCATCAAGATTTTCATGCCAAATTCTATCAAACATTGCTTGGGGGAGGGGGCATCAGACAGGATATTATCTTCTACTGTATCAAAAAGGAGACAGTGGCACTGTTCTGGGAAACTGAAAGGTTAATTTACTTCCATAGAAAGCATGCGCATGGTGCCATCAGTAAGCTCAATGCCATAGACTAACCACAGGAGCTGGTACTCTCTCAATGTGCAAATGATCAGTGATGCTCACAGAAGATACCTCCAAGTAACTGCCCATTCCTTGGGTCAACAACATGGTTCCTTCATCCTCAGCGTTTATGGATAGGCCAATAACTTAAGACTCACATCCCATTCACAATGCACTAAGTTTTGGTCTGTTACATTTTGTAGTACCCCTCTGGTATCATCAGGTCATCAGAGAACAGTCAGCTGGACATTTGTGAGCTATGCAAAACTGTTATGAATAGATTACTCTACTATTTTTGCCTGCTCTCCCTTGAGGGTTGACTGCAGTCTTCTGCAGAAGTCTGCTGGCACTAGTGGGACCAGTTAGCTGTGGCAGTCAATGCCAGGAGTCAATGTACCACACACCCATCACTCAGCTACTAACAATCTGTATCAATCAGGACTCATACCTAACATTCGTAGCTTCAACTCACTCTCACACACCGAGCACTGCTGCAAGGCTCGCACCCACATCTCACAGCTTGCACACACTGCCAGCTATTCATCCATGACAGCCAAACACATTGCAACACACTCAAGGGCCGTGATTTCACTGACTGAGGTGGGTCTGGGACGGCCGGAGTCGGTATCGTGGTCCCAGCCCACTGCCGACTGCAGCCCACACTCTCCAAGTGATTTTCCATTGATTGGGCTTGTCAAGCCCGCCCTGCGAGGTTCCCAGCCAATTAATAGGAAGCGGGTCTGATGACGTTATTTGATGACGCGTCATCAGCTGGTTTCCTTAAAGGGGCCATGTCCAAATTGATCTTGACAGTTCTACTGTCAGTGTTCTACAGCATTGAGGTGCTGTGAACACTGACAAGCACTGCACAGAGGTGCACGGCTGCACCCAGGTTCTCCCATGACTCCTTTCTTATGCTTAGGGAGGGAGTCACAGCACGCAGGGAGATTCTCTTCCCTTCCCATGGACGGAAGAGACCTCCCCAGGAGATCAACGCAGCCTGGTTGCACATTGCACAGGAGGGCACAAGCAGGGATGTCATCAGGAGTACCAGGCTGTAGTGGCGCAAGCCTTTCAATGATCTCAGTACATCAGGAAACGTTACTGCCAAGCCAAACTCAACCTCATCCTGCTGTGCCACTCATCACATCCCCATCACTGTGCCTTCCCTACCCTACTCCTGCACATCTTTACTCACACCAATTTACCAGTGAATGTTGAGACATAACTTCATCCTCCCACCACCTCTCCCCCCCACAATGGTGATGAGTGTGAAAGGAATGGCTTGGACATTGTAGAGATGCTTTATGGTGCTGGTGTGGGGTGGTGTCAACCTGGCGCATCATGTGGCAGCCAGGGTGTACAGCGTCAAGTGAAGTAAATCTGGCCATGGTGATGCCATTGCTGGCCTCCTGGGCAGCAATGTTGTCGGGTGCTGATGCCCTGTATCCTGTGCAGCATCAGGTGATTGCGGAGAAGGTTGGTGCTGTTGCTGGTGATGTTGGTGTGCCTGGTGATATTGGTGTTGGGGCTGATCGTGGAGGGATTCAGACGACCAAGGTGAAACTTTTTCAAGGGCACCAATATTGCTGGAATAGATGGCAGCTGAAGTTTAGATGACAGAAGCGATCTGTCAATGGTGAGAGAGCTTGCTCCAAGGAGGTGACAGTGGATAGAGAGTTTATTCCAAACACTTCCAAACTGCATACAGCTCAAAAGAGTCTTCCAAGTCCTGAAGGCTCAAGCTTCTGACATTGGAAAGTGAACAGCTATGAAATGGTAGCTTTCATACCACTTTTGCAGCTGTCACCTATTCACAGCAATGAGGAGGCATAGAGAACCCAACCTACTTACCTGATGTGAACTCCGAACGACGTGAACCTCGTTAAAAAAGTAGTAAAATAGAAAGAGGCTGGCAAAATAGTATTTAGCAAGCGTTTAACTACCCCGCCGCTTGGTGTCGGGTCTGTTCGGAAATCGCAGGCCTGACACTTTGGAAACTTACATGGAGGCGGGTTCAGAGCGGGCTCCCAACCCGCTGTCAATCATTTTGATTTTGACAGTGGACCCACCTCCGAACCTGCCCTCTGAGCGCCCGCAAAATCGTGGCCACTGACACACTTCCCTCTTTCTTGCAGGATAAGGTGGCTCACAACCGGTGGCAGCAGGACCTAACCGGTGGGGGACAGGTGCAACTGCATATCCTTACCCCGATGGACGAGACAGTACACGCCATAAGAACATAAGAAATAAGAGCAGGAGTAGGCCATATGGCCCCTCGTGCCTGCTCCGCCATTCAATAAGATCAAGGCTGATCTTCTACCTCAACTCCACTTTCCCGCCCGATCTCCATATCCCCTGATTCCCCTAGAGTTCAAAACTCTATCTATCTCAGTCTTGAATATACTCAAAGATTCAGCATCCACAGCCCTCTGGGGCGGAGAATTCCAAAGATTCACAACCCTCTGAGTGAAGAAATTCCTCCTCATTTCAGTCTTAAATGGCCTACCCCTTATCCTGAGACTATGCCCCCTAGTTCTAGACACTCCAGCCAGGGGAAACAACCTTTCTGCATTTACCCTGTCAATCCCCTTCAGAATCTTATAGGTTTCAATGAGATCACCTCTCATTCTTCTAAACTCAAGAGAGTATAGGCCCATTCTGCACAATCTCTCATCAAAGGACAGCCCTCTCATCCCAGGAATCAATCTAGTTAACCTTTGTTGCACCGCCTCCAAGGCAAGTATATTCTTCCTTAAATAAGGAGACCAAAGCTGTGCACAGTACTCCAGGTGTGGCCTCACCAAGGCCCTGTACAATTGTAGCAATCACTAGAGCGGCATGGCCAGTGGCGTGGCTGAAACCAGGGAAGATGAAAGTATCCTCATACCTAATCCTCCTTCTCACATTCCACTTCCCCTTCGTCCCACAATCTCTTCTGATTTACAAGCTGCAGATGGTGTAAGCATGCACCTCTTACTTCCACCCCCCCCCCCCCCTCCCTTCACCGCAACCCTACCCTTGTGCCTTTCTTCTTTCAGATACCCAAGCAATGCAACCTGGCCAGGCAGTGGTGGAAGAGCAACAGGTGGAAGAGCAAGAAGACAGTGATGATGAAGAAACACCGTGGGGGTGATTTTGCCAGCCCTGGGGAGGCGGGTTTGGAGGCGGGACTGCCGGGAAAATGGCAGAATCTGGGGGTGGATACCCATCCCGCTCCTAACCCGCCTCCCTGCCATCTTCCCAGGAGGCAGGTACCTGACCAGCGCCGGGTCCCGTCTCCTGGAGGCGGGAAGGGGATTACAGCCACTTAACTGCCTGTTAACAGGTAGTTAACAGGCAGTTAAGAGGATTATCTCCCTTTTTCCATTTTCCCAACGTCGGGAAACCCCGCCAGGGTCAGCGAGGTGAGCAGTGGGTCTGCGGGGGTTGGAGGGGTCCAAAAGTGCACTGTGGAGGTGAGTGATGGGTGCAAGTGTGGAAGGGTAAGTATGTGAGGTAAGTGAAAAGTGTTAGAAAAAGCTTACTTACCTTTGCTTCTTCCTGCAGGCTTCAATCGTTGGGGATCCGGGGGCTCCGGCATCTCAATGGCAGAGATGACAGAATGGCTGCTGTATTCTCCGATGCAACAGCCATCTGCTTTCTGCTCAGAAAATAGGTTCGGTGAGCCTTGAGTACAAGAACTCACCAAACAACAGAGAATGTCAGTGTTTGACAGCTTCTCAAAGCTGTCAAATGATGACAATTCATCTGTCAAAAATTTTTGACAGATGAAACGTCATACGCTGACGTTCTCTGTAACCAGCTTCCCCTTAATTGGCCTGCTAAGCCCGCTGGGTGGGCTTAACAAGGTCAATCAAGGGAAAATAGCATGGGTTGGCCACAAGTTGATGGAGGCGGGACTAAAACCCAACAAGCAACAGTCCCGCCTCCAACGCACCCCCATTGTAAAAATCACCCCCCCCCCCCCCGTGACTCAATTTCACACTCGCAGCCACCAGCTCAGATGTTGACACTGCGTATCATTCAGAGGAAATCTTAGAGGCAGGATCTGCACGTGGTGAAACACGGGGTACGAGTGGCCTGCATCCAGGGGAGGGGGTTAAGGGTAGTGCAGATGCCAGCTCCCCAGAGGGCAAGGTTGCACTCAAGTTCTGCTGCAGAGGACTCAGATGAATACTTCGATGGGGTGGGCTACAGAAGAATGCTGATGGGTATGCACAAAATAATGCTTGGTGCATTGGTAGGCCTGCCAGAAAGCCTGCATGCCATGTTAAGGAGCATGGAGGACTCTGGCACCAACTTGGCACATGGCTTTGTGCAGTGCATGGAAGTGGTGGTCAACTCCAATAGAACACTTGTGGACACAACCATGATGCAATGTCTAATGGCCGATGTCTAAGCTTCCATTGCAGCACAAGCAGAAGCCACCCAATGTCTGGGTGCCGCAGTGGAAGCTCGGACTTCTGTCATACAAAGTCAGCTTGCTGTCAAGCAAGCTCAGACTGCTCTCATACAAGCTCAGCATGCTGTGATGCAAGCTCAGACTGCTGCCATCATGGCTGCAGATACCAGTGTTTAAAGGGACTTGCAGGATGCCACAGCAGTCCAGCAATCTGTCCTCCAGCAGATTACTAGGATTGCTAAGGCGCGGTCCTGGGGAAGTGGCAGTGGCTCCGTGGAGCACAAACCTACTGTCTTCTCTCAGGATGACATCTGTCCTCCCACCACTGCTACTCTGCCAGTGCCCTTGCTGTTGCCTGTCAGTCAACCAGCCCAGACTGCTGTCGCCCATGCCAAGATGGTGCAGTCCGCAGCCGAGCCTTCTAGGCCTAGAGCTGCTCGAGGGCATCCTGCAAGACCATCTGCAGTCTCCCCCACTGAAAGTCAGCAGCCTTTCCACCAGCCATGCTGCAGCCACTGGGGTAGCACTGCGTAGGAGCACTAGGACAGGCAAAGCCACACGGAAGACGTGAACTAAGGGAATGCACATGTGTGATTAGTTGACGTTTGTAAGCAATATAGCATAATTTGATTTATAAATTTGGTTTGGAATGTTTATTTTGTGTTGGCTTTTATTTCTGCATTGTCGCCAAGCGGAAGCTGTGATGGTCAGTAACAGAGGGAGGGTAAGGTATTGGGCTGTTGGTGAATGGGGAATTGGGGTTGCATTTACTGGTATCGCAGTCGGATGATTTGTTTACAGATAGCCCAGCCAGAAAGGGGCTGTCTAGGTTGCTTCCTCTCTTCCTCTCCCTCCTTCTCTTCCTCCTCCTCCTCCTGCTCCTCAGCGCTCGCCGTATAGCTGGTGGCAAGGGCGATGTCGTCATGATGGCGAGGTTGTGCAGCATACAGCAGACCCCCACGAATCTTGACAATCGCTCTGTCCTCCAGATTGCTCCAGGCAGTGGAACCGTTTTTTTCAGCATGCCAATGGTCTGCTCTATCACATTTTGTGTGGCAGCATGGCTTTCAAGTATGCCTGCTGCCCACGTGTGTGTGGGTTGTGCACAGGAGTAATGAGCCATGTCGTCAACAGATAGTCCTTGTCGCCCAGCAGCCACCCTCTGGTTTGCCGTGGTGGCTCAAATGCAGCTGGCACAGTGGACTGCCATAGAATGGAAGCATCATGACTGCTGCCAGGATATTGGGCATTTACCTGCATGATTCGCTGCCTATGGTCGCACACCAGCTGGACGTTGAGGGAGTGGAATCCCTTTCGGTTGTGGTACATTTCAGAGTTGCCATGCAGTGCCCGCAAAGCGATGTGCATGCAGTCAATGGCATCCTGCACCATGGGGAAGCCTGCAAGCCTCGCGAAGCCGCATGCTTGCTCCGCCTGCTGCTCTCTGGCAAGAGAGAATGAAATGTAGTCAGCTCTCTTGGAATAGAGAGCTTTAGTGACCTCCCTTACGCAACAGTGGTTGGCTCTCAGCATGTTGGCAAACTGCGAGATGTTGCAAATATCTCCTGCTCCAGCTTTGAAGGAGCCTGATGCATAAAAGCTCATGGCCACGGTCATCTTCACAGCTACTGGCAATGCAGTGCTCGCCTGCTCTGAGTTTGCAGTTGTGGCTGCAGCAGGTGGCATATTTCAGTGAGGACATTGTTAGTGAAGCGCAGATGTCTGACACACTGTTCCTCGCTGAGATTCAGGTAGGAAAATTGCTCCCTGAACAGCCTGGGTGGATATGGCCTCCTGCTGAGAGCTTTTCTCCCCATCCTCCTCATCCTTCCTCTTCTAATAGCTTGGCCTGGTCTGTGTTGCCTCTGCTCATTCTCCCAGTTATGCTGTATTCCAAGTGGAATTCCTACTACTGCACCTATGTCTGGGAGCAACTGGTTTGTGCAGAAGCCTTGAAGTCAGGACAAAGTCCTTCATTGGCTGCCACACCATTCCCTGTAGACTTTTTGGGGGTGAAATTCATTATCGCCCAGGAATGGGCGCTAACTTCGGAAAAGTTTGAGAATTAGCGGCAGGCGCTAATGAATCTCACTGCATGCAAAATGGTTGTAAAGACCCCATACACTACTCCAAGAAATGTTTTCCTTGTTTCCTAGCTATTGTTTCTATCTCCACCGATAAAATAAAATAGCAATTAACATGTCACTCATTTCATTGCTGTTTGTGGGATCCTGCTATGTACAAAATGGCTGCTGCATTTGTCTATTTAACAGTCACTGCACTGCAAAGTATTTCGTTATTTATAATTATTTCTGTGACATTTAATAAGACACTACAAATACAAGTTTGTCTTTCTTTCTTAAGTCTCTCTTGCCTTGTGAAGGTCTTTTTAAATAAAACATTTTCAAGCCAAAACCAAAGTAATTTCTCTGTTATTTGGTTGAAGGAAATAAATTGGATGCACCATTTTTTCCTTTTCCCAGTTAAGTGTTGAAAGGAATGCTTTCTATTCACTTCCCTGAGAGCTAAAGTCCACTGTACTATAAATAATTTGCTTTCGTCACACTTGATCTGGAGGAAGAAATGGGGTCAAATTTATTGAATATTCTTTCTTTTCGGTACTAAACATTCTCTCATATCCTTCTTGTTTTGCTGTCTGCGTTCATGTTTATCATTATACATTTCAACAAACTAGCCAGAATTGGAGTTCCAGCTGCAGGGCATTGTTTTATCAACAACTGTGTTACAAGTTCAGATCCCAGCTTGACTGGCATTGCGATTTGTTTATTCATATTGTTCCTTCTTAATCAGGCTGTTGGATGTAGCATCATCTTAGTGGGGAGAACCTGCTGACTGCCTTGCAAAACTGCACATTTTGCCAGCAACATCTTGCACATCATAGAGCAACACTGACAGAAGCCAGGTAGAAGTCTCTGGCCCAGTCCAGACCAATGTTCTGACTGATGGCAGTATCATTGTAGAGAAGCAGTTAAGAATAAGAACAAAGCAACAAATGTAGATACTCATTTCATAACTATCAAGGAAATTAGTGCCAATAAGTAATAACCACTGGTCTGCACTGTACTAGTTCATTATAGATTGGACTTACATAGCCTTTGAGGTTTTAACTGTTTGAATTTTCTATTTGTCTGTTAGTATCTTGATTTTTTCCACCAAAACCAAACAGAACCACTAAAATGATCACATCATGCTTCAGCTCCATTTATTTTGGAGCCCAAAAGGAAATTCAGGAAGTTTTTTCACTATGGCAAAGGATTTGAGTATTAGAGGACACAAGTTAAAAATGAGGAACTTAAGACTAAGAAGAGAAGTCAAGTACAATATTTTCTCACAGAAAAGCCAACAGATGTGCTGAACAAGTTCCTAAGGAAGGCCAGAGGCCCTTAACTGTCCGAAGCAGTAATGTTAAGATTTTTAATTGTTTCCCTGGAGGGAAACTATGGCCTTCATTGTACGATAATTGATCCCCTCTGGGATCAATTAATTTTCCTCCTTAAGACATTTGGGGCCTTCTTAAGGCCCAGTAAGAACCAATGCCTGCTCTCAGCTGGTGTAGCCTCCACTGGGCCTAAAGAGGGTGTGGTGGTTGGAATTTCTGGGAATGCTGCACACCCCAAAGCTGGTAGCAGACGTAGGGAGGGTGGGCGTAAAACATGTCCATCCTCCCTGATCACAATTTTGGCTGAAGCATACAATTTGGACCCACCCCAAATTACTGCCCCATGGATGATCCACCCCAGTTGCTCTCTCTCCCAAGCCAGGAATTTCAGCCCCGATACGTTGTTTTCACTGTTGATAACCACAAACATGACACCCACCAGCAGTTCTGCCTCAGTCGTGGTCAATAAAGGTGCATTGATAGTAGCATTCTTATTTTCTCACTCTTCAGCAGCAGCCAGTAGTGAGTGTAAAGAAGGAGACAAGTAGGTCCAGAAAGGAATGGATCATAATTCCATTTTCTTTAATTCCCCCAGCTGTAGAGATGAGACCAGTTAGATAGTTTTATTTCATTAGCCTATTGAACCAGTCTGGTTGATATCTCTCCATTAACATGGTTGGAATCTAGTTTGTTGTTTAATCACAAAGTTTAATGGGTACATTTTTCATCAACACTGCACCCACTGTGGGATAAATCTACAATCTTTTTATCAATGTATTGCTTGCATATGCTTCCTATTTTTAATATAACTTTTTCCTGTCCTTTTGTCACCCAGTACCATTTATTAGTTGTAATGGCATGGAAGTGACTCAGTCCCAGTTTCTTCCAATGTCACTATAGATTTGACTATTGGAAACCTCATGAGAATAATCCTGGATGATTTTTAAAAAAGTTTTCTTCCTTTCCTCATGGATGCATTATGCTTTTCCCAGACAGAATGCCCAAGATTAGGAACTCACTGTGAGGGGAACAAGGGCATAAACCTATACCTTACCACTCAGGGTCAATTAGGGATGGGCAATAAATGCTGGACTGGCCAGCAATGCCTACATCCCATGATTGACTTAATTAAATAAAAAACTCCATACTTCAATGCACAATGTACTAGACTACCAATTATTTTTCTGTATGTTTCAGTAAACAGAATATACTTGATCCAATTAAAAACAGGAAACATTGCTGCATTTTTCAGCATGATTGAGGGAATTGCAGTACTGTCATTATAGCAGTTAAATGTTACTAAGCAGGAGGTGCAACACCTCTAAAGGTTAAACATCTGCCATTCTACTTTTGCACTTCTTCTCTGGCAAATAAAACAAATAATACCATCTTTAATTAATTAAATTTTAAAGCACATGTTGGCACTTTTGAAAAGAGATCTGCAGTGTTTATATGATCCTCATCTAAAGTATCAGTAGTGGTCCAGAGGTGAAACCTCAAAACAATAGTTATATGTTTCCTTGGTCTAATTGCTGCAATTGTTGTTTCTCCTTCAACTACTTTTTCTGCAGCTTTCACTGAAGAGAAAGCCACCCACCAGAAATGCCACCTTTGCTTTTGTCATCGCCATTGCTATTACTGCACCCGACTGTCTCTCTCTCTCTCTCTCTTAGGCAGTCCCTCGGAACCGAGGATGACTTGCTTCCACATTAAAAATGAGTTCTCAGGTGACTGATGAGTCCAATGCGGGACCTACAGTCTCTGTCACAGGTGGGGCAGACAGTGGTTGAAGGGGCGGGTGGGTGGGGTGCTTGGGTTGACCCGACTGTACCGTTACCACAGTATCACCTTGGCTTCTATTACTATTGTTCCATTGCTACCCTCATCAACACCCATCCAATGAAGTTCTAATTTGTTTCACTGACTCAACTGCAATAAATGTTCATATAACGGGATTGAGAAGACAAAAAAAAGTCTCCAGTAATGTTTCTAATGATCAGAAGAGAAATGCAAAGTAGTCTGTTCCCATAGCAGGAGAGAGGTGCATACATGATAATACGGAGTATATTGCAAAAAAGCACTTTCCTCATGATACACCAAGTCCTAGTAATGATGAATACTCTACTAATGTCACTACCATTGCATATAGTACTGCTCTGTGTTTCAACACTATCCACAGCCTGTAGTGCACCATTATTGTATCCTTCAGGAAGTACAAATGTCTCTTTCTGTGTTTCACAACCAAAAAATGAAACCCCATCAACAATGAATTTACCACAGAAGTTGAAATAACTGGGAGTGGTTGTCTTATTATTTCTTACTATGTTCAGCATGATGAGTTTACAAAAGGTGTAGAAAGATTAGAAGCAACATCCCTAACTGCTTTTCTCTCCATCTTTCAATGCTCTCTTTGTTCTTATCTTCTAGGTTTTCTTACTCACTGAAGAATCCATCACAGCTAATACAATGGTTCTGGGAGTCCAAAACCAAATTTCCAGCTAACCCATTCTGATCCTACAAAAACAGTTGACCACCAATCATATTATTTTATGGAGCAGAGACTGTGTAATTAAATATGACCCAAATATGATATTTCTTTCAGATTTCTATTTTACAAATATCTGATTCATTAAAAGAGGTTTTTGTATTGATCAAGAGTATATTTGTTTCAACACAAATATTGGCTCGTTGTATACCTAACTTATCTTTGTACCTGACTGTGCCTTTCAAATGGTCTCCTGAGCAATCAAAAGTTGGTGATCATCTGGAATTGACACTGTTAATATCATATGATTAGATGGTAAACATATAGCTATTTTTGTTCCTGTCAATTGATCAGATCTATCTTATAGCTTCAAAGGTGGAAAGATTGTCAAAGATGGTCTCTGCAATAATATATATTGTTTTACATATGTACAAAATCATTGTATATAATAGTCTCGGAAATTAGCGCCCAACATTATCTTGCTAATTGAATATTATTTATACATTTAGTATATTTCAGAATAACTAATTCTAAAAAGTGTAAGAATGCCATCTAATATGAAGTGTAACAGCTAGATGGAACCATGGCCTAGAAATTTGCCCGTTGTATGGGCACTACGGGTGCCGAATTGGGACCAAAGTGACTTTCGAGCAGCACTGATTTGACGCCAGCGTTGCCATTTTTATCGGCATCGCTGGAGCTAATGCCCTCTCTTAATCGCACACAGCTGAACATGCAGTCAGCAGCAGGATGGACCCCCCACCAGCAATATTTAAGGGGATCATCAACAACTTTCAGGTAACTTGCTTTTGGTTTTTCTACTGGTTCTGTGTAAGTTTGTGGAACTGTTTGGAGCTTTCTAGAGTTAATTAAAGTTGGTGAGGTGACAGGGAGCAGTGCTACAAGTGGAGAAGGTCTTGCTTCTTAATTCAATGGTTTTGGTCAAACCATTTGCTCCCAGTTATGGGGGCTCTAGTTGTTATCCCCCTTAGCCTGCAGCATGACAGGGAGATGGAGCAGAGGCAGCAAAGAAGAGGACAAGCTGCTCACAGAGGGAGGAGGAGGAGTGGAAGAAGGGTCTTCCAAGAGCAATTTTCTTACCTCAACCTGAGCCAGGAGCAGTGTCTGAGGTGTCAGTTATTTACAAAGGAGGTGCTCACAGAACTCTGCCACCTCTTGCAACCAGGCCTGCAGCCTCTCTCCGGGGAAAGGACAGCTCTGTCAGTGGCTGTGAAAGTCCAGAATTTCTTCACATTGGGATCCTTCCATGCTGGAGCAGGCGACATCTGTAACATCTCACAGTTCATGTCCACTGCTGATTTAGAGAGATGACAGAAGCTTTTTATGCCAGGAGAGGGGACATCATTGCCTTGTCTCTGATCAGAGAGAAGCAGACGGAGTGTGCACATGGCTTTGCCAGGATAGCAGGCTTCCCCATGGTGCAGCGCGCCATCAACTGCTTGCACGTGGCTTTGCGGGCACCATATATAAATGCTGAGTTGTACCGCAACCGCAAAGGTTACCACTCGTTGAATGTGCAGTTGGTCTGTGACCATGCTCAGCATATCATGATGGTGAATGCCCAGTATCCTGGCAGCAGACATGATGCTGTTATTCTGCGCCAGTCCACTGTTCCCTCAGTCTTTGAGCCACCAAGACAAACCAGAAGGTGGCTACTGGGCGACAAGGGCTATCCCTTGACCACCTGGCTCATGGCTCCGCTCCGCAACCCAACCACACCTTAGCAGCATGCATACAATGAGAGCCATGCTGCCACATGAAATATCATAGAGCAGACCATTGGCATCCTTAAACAACGCTTCCACTGCCTGGACCACTCTGGAGGAGCTCTACAGTACTCACTGTACTGCGTGTGTCCCAATTTGTTGTGGTCTGTTGTATCCTCCACAATCTGGACATTATGGGGGCAAAATTGGCACCCCGAAAAAGTTAGCACCCCCGTGCCCGATATTCACTGGTAGCGCCCCAAAAGGGAGGCTGGACGCTACTGGAAGCACCACGCTCTGCGGCACATTGCACCGCGGTACTGCAGGCCTTCCTCCCCTTATTAAAGAGGAGGGGCCTAGCGCAGCACGACCCGGGGCCCAGCTGGGCCACCAGGGATTGGAGTGCCGGCAAAAGCCCGTGGGGGGGCTGCACAGGAGGCCGGGACAGCAACGATGGCAGGTGCTGGCAGGCGGCCAGCAACAAAAAGGGCCGCCTGGCACCTCCCCTTTAATTTGCGCTGCCCCAGCCGCAGGTAGACCTCCTTGACCCTGTCGGACATAGCATCCGGCGGTAAGTCAGGGGCCGCTACTGAAGATCGCGGCCGGGGCGTTAGCGGGACGTTGTGCACGGCGATGACATCATCGCTGGAGGCGCAGCGCCGCGGGGCGCTAACGGTTACTGCCGCCGCTAACCTCCCGCTGAATTTCTCGGGAGGCGTTAGCGGCGCCACGCCCAGGCACTAGTTGCTTTGCGCCCCGTTAGCACCCTCTTATGGCGCTAATGGGAGGGGCAAATCAGCCGAAATTTTCCCCCATGAGTGCACAGTTCTTGTCACCAGGGATACAGCCACCAGCTCAGGAGCAGAAGGAAGAGAAGGAGGAGGAGGAAGAGGAGAAGGAGGAAGAGGAGGAGGTGGAAGCGGAAAGAAGGAGACAACCCAGACAGCCCCTTTCTGGCCGGAATATTTGGGATTGAATCATCCGCCTGCCGTATGATTGAACGCAACCACTTTTCCCCATTCAACATTAGACCCACACCTTCCCTTCCCTCTGTTACTGACCATCACATTGTTATCTTGGCCACAATGCTGAAATAAAAGCCGCCACAAAGCAAACTTTCCAATCAAACTTTATCCTACTTCCTTTAAAACCCTGGGATAGATTTTTGTTAACCAAAGGGATATGGGCAAAAGGCGGGTATATGAAGTTAGGTTGCAGATCAGCCATGATCTCATTGAATGGCGGAACAGGCTCCAGGGGTTAAATGGCCTACTCCTGTTCGTATGTGCTAGCCTTGCATGTACCTGGGCCCCCTGCTGAGCATTCAGCCACTCAGCAGCGTGTTCAACGCATGGCTGAACACTACAATCATGCAAAGTAGCAGGCAGCACAAATTTTATATGCTGCCTGCAGTAGTCCGAACAGGCGCGGGTTCCTATTGCATCGCATTCCCTGCACCTGTTTTCGGGGGCTACTGAATTTCTAGGCCTATATCTTCTTAGAATTGAGCATTTTGGACCATATTCATGGTTTACAATATTAATGATAACTTTTTTTTTGAAGCCAATGTTTAGCCAGTCTACTAAAACCATTCAAACAAGACGCTCTAGATGACCAGTTTTGCCAGTTCCCCTGCCTAAAAGCTTGTCAACTTAATGATGTAGATATGCACTGTGACCCTTTTGGAAAGAAAATTGCCAATGTTCCAATTGAAATGATACGTTCTGCTGGAACCTTTGCTCAGTAGTATGAGCCTATTCAATCCAATATTTCAAAGTTTTATCCATATATAATTCCTTTTGGGAACTCTACATAAGTTATGTTAATTTGGGAGGTGATCAATATAAATGGTGTATCTTATATAGTTCTTCATAAGTTAGAAAGTCCTACTAAATATGTGTGTGTGTTTTCCCCCCTCAAAGTAATGCCATATTAGAGAGCATGAGAATCCATTATATTGTTTGAACTTTGATTCAATACTTCTATTCTACATTATACTGCCTTTGGGACTTTTAAGGGATTCTTTTGTGAGATATGTCTCTTGTACACATTTTTAAGATAAGAATAACCAGGGTTATCTACTTCAGCTCCCATAAGATTGGGTTTATAAAATCATCCTAACCTAAGCTGCAGAAAGAAGCTGGCAGTGTTAACAACGTCTGCAGTTGATTATAGTAATATCTGGACTAAGATCAGTTATCTTAAAAAGTTAATTCCATATCGTAAGACCATCACAGCTAAGCAGATTGTTATAATCTTACCTTAGGGAGCTGAAAGTGGAATGCAAAGAATTCTTTCTTGTACCAATCATCCATGAGGCTGGTTTTGTTGGTTGTATCATCTGGCTGTGAAGTTCTTGGGTTGTTTGCTGACTGCTGTGGATCTAAATAAATCTTCATTACTCTGACTGATGCTGCTATTTTATTGATCTTGAATGTGCCTAGAAAATATGGAGGCACTTATGTCTCTCAGAGGCACTTAACCTATGTTCGATTAATACAATTTAGGTAATATGTTGTTTTACTTTTCAGAGTTAATGAACTAAGTCTTGGCATTTCAGTTAAAGAAGAAGCAGGTTTCTTTTCAGCTGTCCTCACCACATGACAGCTCCATAACAGGAACAAGGCCTTACTCTTGGACATACAAAAGCAGATGGAACTTTGGTACATGGCACAGGGAGAAAGTAGATGATATTGATAATATTCAGAGCAAAATAGCTAGTAGCACTAATAAGAAACACTCGCATTAACTTTAACTACCAAACTTTAAAAAATACTCCTAAGTCTACTAATTTTAACTAGCCATATGAGAAAGAGGTTCATGCTATGTTTTGGAGCTCTTATGGCCCTTAATTTTTAACATTAGCTTCACTCAGGAGATTTTCAAGATGGCAGCCAGGCATTTTTGGAAAGTATGAGAAGCAGCTCACATTACATAATGGAAGGTATTAATGCTTCTCTGGTCTCATAATGCACTCCCGGCTAAATCTGTGCCAGGAATGGACGGTTGCCAGCACAAAGCTAGCTCACAGCACACTGAGCGAACTACATTGTAGGGTCAGGTTATTCAAATAATTAGTATATACTTCCAGCCCAGTTTTGGATTTGCACCAGCAGCTAGCCTAACAGGATTGTATAAAGTCTGTTTAAATAGATTTTCTCACTTAAAGGTAAGTGTCTGTATATGGAGCAAACATTGTTTCAGTCTTTATAAAGGTGCAAAATGGATTGAATATTCTTTTTAGCTGTTGCATATTGGTGGGAGGAGAAAAGTTATGCCAGGCAAAAATGAGGTGAATGGAAATCAATATAAAGGCACAAAATGGAGTCTGTGGATTCATAATATCCAACACTCTGTTTGGTGGCTTGAAAACAGGATATACCGCTGCAGGGAGTGTTGCTCTACTTGGCAGTGTTCTTGAGGAACAAGAATGCATTTTGCCTGTCAGGAGGTAGCAGCCAGTCTCAATGGTTTGTGCAATCCAAAGGTGCCATTTAAGATGCTCGGCCCTCCTGGGAGCTCAGCCACCAGGGAAAGCAGCTGCCTTGATAAGCTTTGTCTCCTTTCTACGGATAAAAGTGATGAACAATTTCACCCCCTCTCACTTGTCACATGCCTGCTGCTTCTGTGGACAGCCAACTGACTAATTTGGCATATGTCTTTGGTGGTAGCTTGGAAAGATCCAGTGGCATAAAAGTTCTTGCCCACAAGAAGGGCTATCCCTGTGGTACAAGTTGGCATCCAGTCACCCTTCAGAGGATGACATAGCTGTGTGGCAGCATCCTTGCTAAAGACAGGTCTTTTGTGCCCCATATGAACTATCTGGGTCAGTAAGCACATGCTTTTCTTGTTCTCTTAAAAAGTTGCAAATCTAGTCCACATAACTTGGGTTGATAAAAATATTTCTCCCTCATTCTTTTTTATTTCTTTCCCAATATGTCTATCACTCTCCAAACCTTTTAACATTTTTTGTCAAGTAAAGATTTCTCAAGTAAAATTGAATCTACCAACTCTAACTTCCCTTCTGCTCCAATTACCATTCTTGGTGGCATTAGTGTTCAGTATCAACAATCTGCTTCTTCTCATCTTCTGATCAGGCAGCACTACTGCAAACTCCTTTGCTATACTGAAATAACTCAAATAAGTACAGAATCTGTTAGTGTAATGGTTAAGGTACTGGGCTAGCAACTGGTGGTTGTGAGTTCATAAACCCACCATGGCAAATTGTGAAATTGAATTCAATAAATCTGATCATTTGCGGGGTAGTAACAGGGGAACAAATGACTATGAAGGCCCTAGATTGCCATAAAATTCAACTGGTTCATTAATATCCCTCAGGGAAGGAGCTTGTCTAGCTGTGATTGACTTTTAATGTCTTCTGAAGTAAAAACTTCACTTCACAAAAACAACTGTGAGAAGAAGACCCACCACCTTCTCAGAGTAACTAGGGATGGACAATAAATGTGGCCTTGTCAGTATTGCCCACAACAAGAGAACAAAATCGAAAAAAATAATCGAACTGCCTATCCATTTGCTTGATCAGCTTGATCATTCTGGCAAACTCCTACATCTTTCCTTCACCTCTAATCCTAACAAGTACACTGGGCAAAAAATGCGGTTGCCTAGCACCCATTGTTTTGGCGCTACGAGTGCCGGTTTGTCTCAAACATCCTAGCAGTGCACACATACTTTTCGTGCGGGCCTTAGTACAGGAGGTGGTGAGGAGGAGAGAGGTCTTGTTTTCACAGGGGGCCAGGAGGCCCTCTAGCCATGGTGGCCATGTCAACAGCAGTCCAGCAATCTGTCCTCCAGCAGATTACTAATATTGTTGATGCGTGCATGCCGAGGTGGTGCAGTCCGAAGCCAGGCCTACTAGGCCCAGAGCAGCTCGAGGTCATCCTGCAAGGTCATCTGCAGTCTCCCCCACTGAAAGTCAGCAGCGTTCCACCAGCCATGCTGCAGCCACTGGGGTAGCACTGTTATAGACCTTCATTGCTGCGCATGAGAACCTTGGAGCCCTTTCTCTGGCCTATTGTGCCATTCCAGTATGTTTCCCAGGTGAAACTCCCTTCTGCAATTACTTCCAGCACCTGGTGTCGTCAAATGGCACCTCCCCTTTAGGAGGTGTAGACTGGCTTTAATAACTGCAGGCTAGCTTTAATTGGTGCTAGCCTCGCACAAACGTGGGCCACCACTCAGCAGCAAGTTTAGTGCTGGGCTGCACGCCACTATTATTTAAATTAGTAGCCAGCAAGATGTTTGCGTGCTGCCAGCATTACTTTGAACGGGTGCGGGTTAATCGCGCATAGTGATCCCCGCGCCTGTTTTCGGGGGCTATCGAATTTTTAGCCCACTGTCGCTCCCTTCCCCTCCTTGTCTCTTCATCAGTCTTAAGCATCCTGAACCTACTTTATCTCTGTTTGTAACCACCTTTTGAATGGAATGATAAACAGGGATTCCATTTGCCCATTCCAGGCGGTTCAGATGGATATTAAAGATCCTGTGGACTTATTTGAAAAGATTATGGATTTCTCCCATTATCCTGGACAACATTGCTACCTCTGCTAACATCACCAAAAAATAATGAACTGATCATTCATCTCATTGCTATTTGTGGGACTTTGCTATGCACAAAATGGCTGTCAGATTCACCTCCATAACAGTGAATGCACTTCAAAGCAATTAATTCTATAGGAAGCACGTTTCGATGCTTCTAAGTGACATGAAAATGTCATACATACATTTTCTCTATAAATCCAGTATTAGAGCTGCAAAATGTAATTTTAGTAAAAGAAAAAAGTATTAACTCTTCGCTTCCTGCTCCTTCAGCAGCTATTCCTTCTTGTTCCTTGCCAAAACTATCTCTCATAACATTTCCCTTTCCACCATTCTTCTATCCTTGCTGATGTTCCTAAATAAAAAGTTGACCATTTTGGCTCACTTTTTTCCATTGACTCTAATTTCATTATATCTTTCTGTTGCTCTGTTCTGTTGTAGGATAATGACTGACATCAACTTTTATTGCTGTTAGGTCTGTTGAATCCTTCTCTATTTGTTAAGAAAGGACATGTCTTATCTCTCCGATTGTTATTAAGAGGATAAATTTGATCAGGTTGTGCTCCTGGAGCAGAGATTTGCATGCCAGAAATGCATATTGGGAATTTGAACACAAAGGTCAACGGGCCCTGCAGGATCTACTGTCCACAATGTGGAAAACTGCTCACCTTCATGCTCAAATTGTTGATATGTGTTCCTGGCAGGCAAAGCTGCATGGTGCGAGTGTGAATTCATTAAACCTATATGCCTCCTAACTTACACTGTGCATTGTCATCTCTTCAATTTTTCTTATCTCAGTGTCGGTCTTACTTTCTACTTGGAAATTCACCTGTCATTTCCCCCCTCCCATCTACTACCCTATTGTTCCTACGTCAATAGTTCGTAACGTTATGGTAACTACAATTGGCTCTCAAATTGAACATTCTGTCTAATGTATAATTATGGTTTTTGGCATGGTCATTCCACTGGTGATCTTGTCCTCTGTTACACACCTCTGGTACTCTATTCTTTGGTGAACCACTTGGACATCTTCAAAGCAAGGTTCCAGCACTGTTCATTTCTAGAATAAAAACTGAAAAAGCTGGAAATACACAGCAAGGACCATGAGCATCTGCAAAAGGAAAAGGTAATGGCCCGGAATTTGCAGTCAGCAGCGAAGCAAAGGCATTTGCCGCTGGCTCCGAAGCAAGCTGCCCACAGACATCTCACGATCTCTGTGGCGAGAAGTTTGCCTTTTTCGACGCGTAATTGATTTCAGCAGTGTGGTGGAAATTCCCTAGTGCGATGCTGCTATGATGTCAACAAGCTGTCTAAGCAGCCAATCACGTTACAGAATTCTCATAGACAGCGCGATCAGTCTGCTCCCTCTCCCACACCATCGGATTGCCCAGACCACCAATGGGTCCCCCTGACCATCATCTGTGCCCCAGACCACCATCGGAATCCCCCCCCCCCCCGACCCGACCACCATCTGACACCCCCATCTTGATCGGAATCCCCCCGCGATTGGACACCTCACACAATCTCTCCTATCCTGCACTAGACTTACCTCAGCTGTGACCTTGTGCTATAGGATTTCCCACTTGACAGGCCTCTAGCCTTTTTAACTGCAGGACGTTTGAGAAATCCGTACTTCCTGGTTTAATGACCTCAAAACAGACTCCCCTCCACCAAGGAACGCGCCTCCAACCTAAAATCCAGGCCTGTGTGTCTTATGGTGCAACATCTTCAACATTGAAAATGCCCATCACAGTGCTACCTACAGAAGTAATGGATACTGCAGGTACTTATAATGAGTTTTCAATGAAACTGCACCCATGTGCCAAATTTGATATATCATAGATGAATGTTGTTGGCATTTCATACATAGAATCTGGACCATAAAGGAAGTTACCACATATACAAATGGTTTAATAAAACATCCTGACCATAGTTAAGCCTATTTTTTTGACTTATGAAGGCTGGAACCGCAAAAGGTGTTATGCATTTACATTTGGCCCTGGATTATAAGTAGAAGACACATAAAAAGGACTAGTAGGATATGTGGGGGTGAAATTGGATTGGGCCCGAAAACTGGCGTGGGGAGCATGAGCATCTGCCCGCGCTTGTTCAAAGTGGTGCAGGTAGCAGGCAAAATTTGTGCTGCCTGCTCATTATAATGATGGGAGCGCTGAGCTCAGCACTAAACACGCTGCTGATTGGCTCAGCATTCAAAGTGGGGCCAATATCAGGTGCAGTCTACTGGCCAATAAAATTGTGCCTAGGCTCTCTGCACTTCTTAAAGGAGTTGTAGAAAAACCTCATTGTCACTCTGGATGCAGCCATGTCGCCACACGGAAGAGACTTCTCAGATGCAGCACTGGAGGGCTTGATCCTGGGTGTGCACAGAAGAGAACAGATTCTCCATCCTCAGCGGGGCTGGAAACCTTCCAGACAGAATGCCAGAAGGCTGTGGGAGGAGATAGCACAAGCATTCAGTGCCACTTGTGTTGCCCCCTGGACCTGGATCCAGTGCTGTAAGACGTTGAATGACCTCACACAAGTGGTCAAGGTGAGTGAATGCATCTTCAAATGCCATATCCCATCATCTGCACCACTAGCCTCACACACTGCTCAATGCACCACACCCCCATCACTCACCTACCAACAATCTGTAGCAATCACAACTCATACCTCACAATCATAGCTTCACCTCACCATGACACACTTACCACTGCTGCAAGCCTCACACCCACATCTCACACCTTGCACACAATGCCAGCTATTCAACCATGGCAGGCACATCACCAAAACACATTGCACTACACTCACTGACACACTTCCATTTCTCTTGCAAGCCAAGGTGGCTCACAACCACTGTGAGCAGCAACAGATAGGTGGGGGTGAAGCATGTCTTGAAAACCTTACTGCGCTGGAGGAGATGATGCTGGAGATCATTGGAGGGGCCATCAGTGAGGCCGTGGCGAGTGGCGAGGTTGAAAACATTGCTGATGACGATGTGCGCATACTTAATACTTCTTCTCACATCTTACTTCCCCCTCATCGCACAATCTCTTCTCACTTACAACCTGCTGATGGTGTAACCATGCATATCTTGGTTTCCCCCATTCTCTCACCACAATCCGACCCTTGTGCCTTTCTCCTTTCAGACACCCAAGAACTGCCAGCAGCCCAGCCTATCCATGACCAAGTAGAGTGATGGAGAAGAAGAGGCACCATCACTCAATCTGACACTCCCAGGCACCAGCTCAGAAAATGGCACTGTGCGAACTTTAGACAGTAGTATAAAGGGGGATCTGCATGTGATGAGCCACCGGGCATGAGTGGGCTGCAGCCAGGCCATGGAGAAAGGGTAGCTCAGGTGTCAGCTCTCTGGAGGGCGAGTTTGCACACGAGTTCTGCTGCACAGGACTCAGATGATGACTTTGATGGGGCGGCCTTCAGAAGAAGGGTGATGGGCATGCACACAGAAATGCTTGGTGCAATGGCAGGCCTGCCAGAGAGCCTCTTTTCAGTGTCAAGGAGCAAGAAGGAGTACGGCTCCAACATTGCACTGGACTTGGCGTGAAGCAGAGCCTCCTAATACATGGCTGCTGGCATAAGTGCAGGTAGAAGAAGTGCTCTTAGAAGTTCCTAGGTGGGTAAGGCATCCTGCTGAGAGCTCTCCTGCCCCTCCTCCTCCTCCCTCTGCGAGCAGCTTGACCTCTTCTTTGCTGCCTCTGCTCCATCTCCCTGTCATGCTGCAGCATGAGGGGGACTGCAAGTAGAGCCCCCATGACTGGGAGCAAGTGGTCTGAGCAGAACCTTTGAATTCAGAAGCAAGGCCTTCTCCACTTGCAGCACCATTCTGTCACTTCACCAACTTTAAATAACTATAGAAGGCTCCAAACAGTTGCACAGAGCCAGTAGAAATCAAAAAGCAAGTCACTTGCAAGTAGTTGATGATCCCTTTAAAAAACCGCTGGTGGTGGGTCTCTCATGTAGCTAAACGCATGTTCAGCTGTGTGTGATTTGGAGAGGGCATGCAGGCGAGGGGCGACGTCCAAAATAGCAGGTCGTGTGTCAAATCAGTGTTGCACACTGATTGATGTCACGATCTGACTCATTAGCATTCTTCTGGCAAATGCAGGCAATGGCCACGCTACCGACCTGCCCAAAATGGCGGCCGCTGCGGAAGTGAGGTGGCTGCCATATTTTTGCTGAAACTGGCCTTAACAGCCAACTTTTGCGGCCAGAGTCATTTTGACACATGAGGAAGAACAGTAAATAAAATGTTATTCTGAGTTTTGTATTACAGTAACTTATCTGTTATATGATAACTGATAGATAGGATCTGTATGACACCCATATGTGAAAACAAAATTGAATCTCAATTTAAATTATAGATATGTTAAAGGAGCCCCCACCACCAGTATGATGTGTTGTAGGCTTGAACGCCACTCATCAATTTTTTATTATATATTGGCCCAGATATTGCAGGTGGTAATGACGGTGAAAGTGTCAATGTTTGCCATCATTACTTTTTGAAACTGACAGCAACTGCTGGCGTTCACATGTGCACAGTTAAATGCAGAAATCTAGAAGTTGCTGTCAGTGATTCCCCGCTCCTCCACAGGGTGCGCTGTTGAAGTCCTCACAGATGAAAATCTTAGAAATACTTGAAGTGATATGAACTTCCACTTTTTACGCTCTTATCTCGCTGTAAAAAACCTGGAAAAAAGTTAAGCTTTGTTGAATGAGGTGTAACTGAGTTTTTAACAGCATAATAAGTCATAATTACTGCTGATCAACCTCTCTGGCCCTGAAAACTGATTTTATATTTGTGGAATGTCAAATTTCTCCATTATGATAAAAATTCCCATTGATTTTTAAAATAATAAAAAAAAATTTTTTAAAGTTTGTTTATGATATTTCAGCTTCTACCTTAACCCCATGTGTATGTCCCAATCTTTATTTTGCTTTCTGTAAAATGATTAAAAAATGAAGGACAATCAGTGCTTTTTACTTCCTGGTCTGCTGTCTGTGCGCATTCTCCAATGTGATTGGCTGCTTAGACTGCTTGATGACATCACTGTTGCTGGACACCGCAGATCCCCTATAGGTGGCGCCAGAATGAAATTAACGTCAGAATAAGTGAAATCCATGCCACAGAGATTGTTAGATCTTTGTGGGCAGCTGTCTTAGATTTCAACAGCGAGCACCGTCACTTGGCCACTGACTACAAAATCCGGGCCAATAAGTAATACATTTTGTTTTATTTCATTTGGGGTTATAGTGGTGTGGGACAGATTCACTGTCATTATATTGTGCCTAACTTAAGCAACAATATATCACTTGACTCATGCCTTTTATGCAGTAATACTAATCACACTTTGTGTTAAGCCCTGAGTAAAATATGCAGGATAAGCAAGTAATTTTACACTCTTTCATTTAAGGAAAAACAATGCTGTTAAGATATTGTGAACTTATTGTATTTGATATCAAGGTAAGCTTGGCTAAAGATGAACATAGAGAAACTTATCCTTCTGATAGACATTCTGCTTTAAAAAGAAATATTATAACTATAATAGACAATCAGTATCAACTATTTTGCCACAGGCTAGTTTCCACTGTTTTATCTGGGAACTTGGTTAGATAAGAAGTCACTTCCAAGATGATACCTGGATAACCCCGATCTCCCCAGGGAACTGATATTTATCTGTAATCACAACTATCTGAGAGATCCGCAAAATATTGGTCAGTAATCTGGGCTTAAAATAATGATGGACAACAAGAGCATAGCATTTTTACCTTTTACAACCGGAGAAAACCTTTTGTCAGTAAACACTGTTTTTTATGTGTTTAACTAAAAGATATGTACAATATGTAATTCAATTTATAGCTCAGATTTTTCTATTAAACAGTATTGCTTTACATAATATGTTACATTAATTAGTCGTAGCAGCTACTGAGGTAATAAGCAGGAGTGTTATTGCTGAAGGTTATTATACTATATTAATTATGCAGTATAACGGAGTTTATTTTTGTTTATATTTTGTAAATCAGCCTCTCTGTTCTACATTATCCAACGTGTTATTTTTTCAAACACTTGAGAAACAACAAGAGTATTAGAGCTTAGAAAGGTTAAACTGTAGATCAGAATATAAAAAACGGATAGGAAGATGATGGGAGCAAAGAGGATAGGGAGCCCAATTAAACCTGGTGTGTGCTTCTCTCACAAGTACTGCCATTTATTCCCTGCAGACCAGAATTTCATTGGAAACCTAGAGAGTTTCCTTCATGAATCCCTGTTATTGCAGCTCAGGTCCAGCACTGTCCTTCTGGGTGAGTGGCCCAACACTCCCTCTCTATTAATCATCATCTGGCCTCCTAACACCTGGGACTAACTTCAACTCCCAGTGTTGCTATATTGATAATATTCCCTGTTGATTTCCTCATTTTCTCTGTCTGAAATAGAATGACCTCTTTAAAATTCTTTATAAACGTCAGTAATTGCTGCATCGAACTTCAATTCATTATTTTCCCAGGCCTCATGTATTTTGATGATATGAAAGTTGACCGCATTTACATGCAAATTGAAGTTTTATATTAATAAGGACCAGTAAAAGAGATTGCATGGTAATACTCCATTATGACTTTTAAATACATTTGGCCATGTCTTTACTCAGCATTAGCATGGTCAGACCACAAGGAAATCATGTTGGCCTGATTGCAATTTTGTTTTCCAATTGAAAGTACAATTTCATCAGGTTTTCCTGTCATTTCTAATAATGAGTTAAGTTTGCTCAGTAAATTGAAGAATTTCTTGGGGCCTGATGACAAGCTGGGTAACAGGTGAGAAGACAGCTGCGAAAATGAAGTGCTTTAGCAAAAGGCTACGATGACATCCAGTCTGAAAGATTCTTTCCAGAATTGAAAAATACAAATGCCCAGCGTGATTCCATTTATATAAGAGAATTCATTTAAGTTTAAAAAAAATTAACCTGTTTTGTGAAATTCAGAGTTTACAAATGCCTTGCACCTCATAAGGTCGTCATTTAAAAAAATTCAGAACCTCAAAAGGCCTGCTCTCCATTAACAGAGAAATTAAATGTTAGATTAACATTTATAATAAAAGACAATTTCACATACAAAGCATTGATTTTTTCACTAACAATAAACTTATTTGATGTTGGCAGCAAAGATTGATTTTCAGTAATCTGTTTTAGTATTGCACTGCTTTGTCATTAGGAACACAAATGTCAATCATCTTTTCTTCAGAAAATGACTTTGACAGCTGAATACAGATTTCAACTGCATCAATAGAGACCAAATAGCTTAATAACAGCAACGCTAAATTTCATCTGTATCCTTTCAGTTTCAACCACCCATTGAGTGAGTAAACCTGAGAAAATCACATTCTGAATAATAATGGTTACATTAAAAAAAATCATCATTGTTTGGTACCCAGCAACAAAAGTGTAAAGGGATAGTGTAAAAGTGACTAAATGTGAAACCATCGCCCTTCCCTTGTCTATGGTTCCTATTGAGAGGCTCAGTTCAAGTGCTGTACCCGGCCACCCTTAGATAAGATACTCATTAGGCCAGACAGATTGGTAAAGCCTGTCTTCTGGCTGAGTGCTTGTGAAACGTATTCACTCTGGCTATCAGTCCACCATAGGAAAACATAATGACAGGGCATCTGTATCAAGTGCACAGGCGATAGTGAAATTGAGGGTTATTAACTGCAGTTTACTTTGTGTTTTTTTTCAACTGTAGAATTACCTGTAAATGAGATAAAGAGAGGGACTCCCTTAATTACCCCAATCTGGGAGAAATAAATGATTCATAAATTTCAGCAGGCAAATAGGTTGTTTGTACAATCAGGTTGTAGATGGGAAAGATTGTGATAATAACTTATTGCAAAGAAGCTTTACTTTCAAAGGTTCTATCCTTATGTGTTGAATTACATTGGCTCTGTTTCAAGCATTACACTAATTAATTGTAAACAACAGCGACAGAATACAAGAGTGGAGACTGAGCTTAACTTTATTATTATCATTTACCTCTACTTACTTTAACCGAATGTTGAGGCAATTATCTTGACCTTTGTAAACAAGGGCTAAGCTCAGTAATTGAAAGTGTTGTGTAAGGTTTGTTCTACATACTTGACAAGATAAATCCTTCATAGATCAACAAAAAGAAATCCTGTCTCATTAATGATGCAGTCATTTTATCTTGTGCTTTACAACAGCAAGAATTCTTGTGTTTATTTGCAAGCAACACCACAACTAACCAAGCTGTGATGCACTGTCCCTCAGGTGTTGAATGTTATATTTTGATAGGTTTTGCCCTCTTTCCAACTCCTTACCGAATGCAGAAAAAAAAGTCTTTTGGAAAAAGCATTATTTTGATTATTTTTATTCCCCCCTCTAGTATTGATATACTGAGAATGTTACAGAACAAAATGAAATGTGGAACAAAGCTCTTTTTATCTAATAACATTTAACATTACATCAGGCAGTGTGCCCATCAAACATTAGCACAAAGGGCAACAAATATTAAAAATTAACCAAACATTTCATACAGTTAATGTTGGCTGCAATCCAGCAACAAAGCAAAGTCTGCAAAGGATCAACATCAGGAAGAATATTAAGAGAAAAGCCATGCATAAAAATTCAGTAGTTAGAATGGGTTAGAAATGAGAAACCAACATCCTAATTGACAATACACATTCTAGGACTCTAATAAAGCAACAAATCCACCTCATAGACCAAGAAAATAGTCACAATAGCCATATATATCGGGTAGGATAGTGATTATGTTACTGGACTAGTAATCCAGAGACCTGGACTAATAATCCAGAGACATTCAAATCCCACCATGGCAATCTGTGAATCTGAATTCAGTTAATTAAATAAATCTGGAATAAAAAGCTGGTATCAGTAATGGTGACCATGAAGCTAACGGACTGTCATAGAAACCCAACTGGTTCACTAATGCCCTTTAGGGAAGGAAACAAGCTGTCCTTACCTGGTCTGGCACTATATTTGAGTGCAGATCATTAGCAATGTGGTTGACTCTTAACAGCCCTCTGAAATGGCCCAGCAAGCCATTCAGTTGTATCAAACCGCTACAAAAGGTATAATAAGAATAAAACCAGACGGACCACCCGGCTTCAACCTAGGCATTGGATTCAGACACGACAAGGGCACACCCAGTCCACTCGACCCTGCAAAGTTGTCCTCACTAACATCTGGGGATTTGTGCCAAAATTGACACTCACAGAATCATACCTATCAGCCAACATCCCAGACTCTTCCATCACCATCCATGGGTATTACATAGGATTACACAGGATATACAGCACAGAAACAGGCCATTCGGCCCAACCAGTCCATGCCGGTGTTTATGCTCCACTTGAGCCTCCTCCCGTCTTTCCTCATCTAAATCTATCAGCATAACCCTCTATTCCCTTCTCTCTCATAAGTTTGTCCAATCTCCCCTTAAATGCATCTATACTATTCACTTCAACCACTCCCTGTGGTAGCGAGTTCCACATTCTCACCGCTTTTTGGGTGAAGAAGTTTCTTCTGAATTCCCTATAGGCTTTCTTGGAGACTATCTTATATTGATGGCCTCTAGATATGCTCTTCCCCACAAGTAGAAACATTCTCTCTGTATCCACTCTATCAAAAGCTTTCATAATTTTAAAGACCTCTATTCGATGACCCCTCAGCCTTCTTTTTTCAAGAGAAAAGAGGCCCAGCCTGTTCATCCTTTCCTGATATGTATACCCTTGCATTTCTGGTATCATCCTTGTAAATCTTCTCTGCACCCTCACCAGTGCCTCTTTATCCTTTTTATAATATGGCGACCAGAACTGTACGCAGTACTCTAAGTGTGGTGTAACCAAGGTTCGATACAGGTTTAGCATAACTTCCCTACTTTTCAATTCTATCCCTCTAGAAATAAACCCTAGTGCTTGGTTTGCATTTTTTATGGCCTTGCTAACTTGTGGCACAACATTTAGTGAATTGTGTATTTGTACTCCGAGATCCCTTTGTTCCTCTACCCCACCTAGACTCGCACCCTCTAAGTGATAAGTGACCTCCCTATTCATCCTACCAAAATGTAATACCTCACATTTGTTTGTGTTGAACTTTATTTGCCAATTATTTGCCCATTCTGCAAGTTTATTAATGTCCTCCTGTAATTTGTTGCAGTTCTCCTCAGTATTGACTACCCCCCCCCGCCAAATTTGGTATCATCCGCAAATTTAGAAATTGTGTTTTTGATTCCAAAGTCTAAATCGTTAAAGTAAATTGTGAACAGCAGTGGTCCCAGCACTGATCCTTGTGGAACACCACTACCCACCTTTTGCCACTATGAATAGCTACCCTTTACTCCCACTCTCTGCTTTCTGTCTTGAAGCCAGCTAGCAATCCATTCTGCTACGATAGCAAATTTCTGCTACTTGTCCCCTGACTCCACATTCTCTGACCTTATTCATTAGTCTATTATGGGGTACCTTATCAAAGGCCTTTTGAAAATCTAGATAAATTACATCTACTGCATTACCATTGTCTACTCTCTCTGTTACCTCTTCAAAAAATTCAATAAGTTTGGTCAAGCAAGATTTTCCCTTTTGATATCCATGCTGACTATTCATTATTATACTTTTTGTTTCTAGTTGTTCTTCTATTCTCGTCTTTAATAGGGATTCCATTATTTTTCCTACTACCGATGTTAAGCTGACTGGTTTATAATTCCCTGGACATGCTCTATCCCCCTTCTTAAATGTTAGGTATTATGTTAGCTATCCGCCAGTCCTCTGGCACTAAATCTTTTTCTAATGAATTATTAAATATGTGTAGTAATGCTTCTGCTATCTCTTCCCTAGATTCTTTTAAAATGCGTGGATGCAATCCATCCGGACCAGGAGTTTTATCCTCTTTGAGTTTGATTGGTTTATTGAATATATCCCCATTTTTTAAATTTAAATGCACTTATCTCATTACTCATCTCATCATCCAATGTCATGTTCATCTGTTCTATCTCCCTGGTAAATACTGAAGCAAAATAATTATTTAATATTTCTGCCATCTCCCTATCGTTACCTGTGGTATTGTCCTATGCATCTCTTAATGGCTCTATTCCCATCCCAACCTTCCTTTTTTTTCCCTGTCCCACCAGCAGGACAGATCCACCAGAGGTGGCGGCACAGTGGTATACAGTCGGGAGGGAGTGGCCCTGGGAGTCCTCAACATTGATTCCAGTCCCCATGAAGTCTCATAACATCAGGTGACAAGCATGGGCAAGGATTTTTACAAAAAGCTTCATGGTCACCAGTTTTTTATTCCAGATTTATTATTTAACTGGATAGATTACCACCTACCGCCCACCCTCAGCTGATGAATCAGTACTCCTCCATGTTGAACACCAGCTTCTTGAAGAAGCGGAAAATGTATTCTGGGTGGGGGAATTCAATGTTTATCACCAAGAGTGGCTCAGTAGCTCCACTACTGACCAAGCTGGCTAGACTGGGCTTGTGGCAGGATGTGAGAGAACCAACACGAGGGAAAAACCTACTTGACCTCATCCTCACCAAACTACCTGTCGCAAATGCATCAGTATTGGTAGGAGTGACAACCGCACAATCCCTGTGGAGATGAAGTCCCATCTTCACACTAAGGACACCCTCCATCATGTTGTGTGGCACTACCACCGTGCTAAATGAGATAGATTCAGAACAGATCTAGCAGCCATGAGGTGCTTTGGGCCATCAGCAGCAGCAGAATTGTATTCCACCACAAGCTGTAACCTCATGGCCCGGCATATCCCTCACTCTACCTTTATCATCAAGCCAGGGGACCAACCCTAGTTCAATGAGGAGCATAGAAGAGCATGCCAGGAGCAGCACCAGGCGTACCTGAAAATGAGATGCCAACACAGGACTACATGCATGCTAAACAGTGAAAGCAGCATTCTATCGTCAGAGCCAAGCGATCTCACAACCAATGGATCAGATCAAACTCTGCTGTCCTGCCACATCCAATCATGAATGGTGGCGGACAATTAAACAGCTAATGGGAAGATGAGGCTCCATGAGCATTCCCATTCTCACCGATGGTGGAGCCCAGCACATGAGTGCAAAAGACAAGGGTGAAGTATTCGCAACCATCTTCAGCCAGAAGTGCCGAGTGGATGATCCATCTTGGCCTCTTTCTGAGGTCCCCACCATCACATTTGCCAGTCTTCAGCCAAATTGATTCACTTCACGTGATATCAAGAAATGATGAGTGCACAGGATACAGCAAAGGCTATGGGCCTCGACAACATCCCAGCTGTCGTGCTGAAGACTTGGGCTCCAGAGCTAGCTGTGCATCTAGCCAAGATGTTTCATTACAGCTACAACACTGGCATCTACCCGACAAAGTGGAAAATTGCATAGGTATATCCTGTTCACAAAAACCAGGACAAATCCAATCTGGCCAATTACCGCCACATCAGTCTACTCTCAATCATCAGCAAAGTGATGGAAGTTGTCGTCGAGAGTGCTATCAAGTAGCACTTACTCACCAATAACCTGCTCACCGATGCTCAGTTTGCGATCCACCAGGACCACTTGGCTCCAGAACTCATTATAGCCTTGATCCAAACATGGACAAAAGAGCTGAATTCCAGAGGTGAGGTGAGAGTGACTGCCCTTGACATCATGGCAGCATTTGACTGAGTGTGGCATCAAGGAGCTCTAGAAAAATTGAAGTCAATGGGAATCAGGGGGAAAACTCTCCACTGGCTGGAGTCATACCTAACACAAAGGAAGATGGTTGTGGTTGTTGGAGGCCAATCATCTCAGCCGCAGGGCATCGCTGCAGGAGTTCCTCAGGGCCGTATCCTGGGCCCAACCTTCTTCAGCTGCTTCATCAATGACCTTCCTTCCATCATAACGTCAGAAGTGGGGATGTTCGCTGATGATTGCACAGTGTTTAGTTCCATTTGCACTTCCTCAGATAATGAAGCAGTCCGTGCCCACATGCAGCAAGACTTGGACAACATCCAGGCTTGGGCTGATTAATGGCAACTAATATTCGCACCACACAATGACCACCGAATGCAGAGAGAATCTGAGCACCTCCCCTTGACATTCAACGGCATTACAATCATTGAATCCCCCGTCATTAACATCCGGGAGGACACTTTTGACCAGAAATTTAACTGGATCAGTTACATAAATACTGTGGCTACAAGAGCAGGTCAGAGGCTGGGTATTCTGCAGAGAGTGACTCACCTCCTGACTCCCAAAGCATTTCCACCATCTACAAGGCACAAGTCAGGAGTGTGATGGAATCCATCTTGCCTGGATGAGTGCAGCTCCAACAACACTCAAGAAGCTCAACACCATCCAAAACAAAGCAACATGCTTGATTGGCACCTCATCCACTACCTTAAACATTCAGTCAATCCACCACCGGCGCACCGTGGCTGCAGTGTGCACCATCTACAAGATGCACTGCAGAAACTCGGCAAGGCTTCTACGACAGCACCTCCCAAACTTGCGACCTCTACCACTTAGAAGGACAAGGGCAGCAGGTGCATGGGAACATCACCACCTCCAAGTCACACACCTGACTTGGAAATATATCGCCATTCCTTCATCGTCGCTGGCTCACAATCCTGGAACTCCCTACCGAACAGCACTTAGGGAGTACCTTCACCACACAGACTGCAGCGGTTCAAGAAGATGACACACCACCAATTTCTCAAAGCCAATTAGGGATGGGCAATAAAAAAATGTGATACCCACATCCCAGGAATGAATTTAAATTTTTTTATTTCTCAATACATTCAAATGTCCTAGGCTGCATTCTATTGATAGTGCTGGAGTCCTTCTTTACCTTTTCTCCTAATGGGAGACTCTACTGTCTTTTTCTGCCCAGGTATCCACTGAGCTCCTCTCCCCAGTAGGAGAGACTTGGCAGGAAGGATGCAAACCTCAATTACATGAAGAAAAAATGGAAGCACTTTCTTCTCAGTGCTTCAAAGGAGCAAGCAGCTGTACAATGGGCCACTCAAAATTAACTTATAAAGCAAAGGTTGTCTTAGGATCTCTCAGGACAGGCTAAGAAGTGTAGAAGAGAATATAGACTTCTCCAGATCTTCTGGATGTACACCAAAGCATGTGAATATTGCAAGATGAAATTTTTTTTTAAAATAGGCATCTTGCTGGGAATGAATCAACATCACTGTTTGCTAGGCCTGCCAGTAAGAGCCCTATTGGCCTTTCTGATAGATAGGCTTGTGGACCTCTTACTCATGTGCTTTGGCATTAAGAAGAGCTCCCAGCACATTCCGCGTGAATACACATGCGATGAAAGAATAATTCCCCTAGTGGATCAAGAAAAATTGATCAAGATTGCAACCTTTTTTTCTGGTTAATTAGGTAAAATTAACTATGCTTAATGTATCAGCTACAGATTTGAATATTTTATTTATTTATTCATTCATGGGATGTTGGTGTCGTTGGCAAGGCCAGCATTTATTGCCCATCCCTAATTGGCCTTGAGAAGGTGGTGATGAACTGCCTTCTTGAACCACTGCAGTCCGTGTGGTGAAGGTACTACCACAGTGCTGTTAAGTAGGGAGTTCCAGGATTTTGACACAGCGACAATAAAGGAACGGTGATATATTTCCAAGTCTGGATGGTGTGTGACTTGAAGGGGAACTTGGAGGTGGTGGTGTTCCCATGTGCCTGCTGCCCTTGTCCTTCTAGCTGACAGAAGTTGCGGGTTTGGGAGGTGCTGTCGAAGAAACTTTGGTGAGTTTCTGCATTACATCTTGTAGATGGTACACACTGCAGCCATGGTACGCCGGTGGTGGAGGGAGCGAATGTTTAAGGTGGTGGATGGGGTGCTGATCAAGCAGGTTGCTTTATCCTGAATTGTGTCGAGCTTCTTGAGTGTTGTTGGAGCTGCACTCATCCAGGCAAGTGGAGAGTATTCCATCACACTCCTGACTTGTGCTTTTTAGATGGTGGAAAGGCTTTGGGAAGTCAGGAGGTGAGTCACTCTCCACAGAATACCCAGCCTCTGACCTGCTTTTGTAGCCACAGTATTTATGTGGCAGGTCCTGTTAAGTTTCTGGTCAATGGTGACCCCCAGGCTGTTGATGGCGGGGGATTTGACAATGGTAATGCCATTGAATGTCAAGGGGAGGTGGTGAGACTCTCTCTTGTTGGAGATGGCCATTGCCTGGCATTTGTGTGGCGCGAATGTAACTTGCCACATATCAGCCCAATGCCTTCTGGAAATCCAAATACACTATATCTACTGGTTCCCCTTTATCCATCCTATTTGTTACATCCTCAAAGAACTCTAGCAAATTTGTCAAGGGGATGGCTGTGAATATGGGTTGGGGACTTTACATGGAGGGAGAGATTACGGCAGGATCGGAGGGCAGTGAAATTAGAGGACAGAGAGCATGATGAATTGAGATGGAGGTTGAAATCATCAAGGATGCGAAGTTGCTCAGTGCAGAAGCTGAGAGAGGAAAGCATTGAAGATATCTCAGTGAGAAAATTTTTATGGTACTTGGGTGGGCGGTAGAGACCGAGGATTTTAAATGAGAGGCGAGAGGGATGGAATGAGGTGAGCTACTCAAAGGAGGAGAAAGTGCCAGAGGAGTAGGGGGACAGACCAAGGTGTGATTTGGTGATAAGAGCCACACCGCGACGGTCTGGGCGGGGCAAGTGGTGGAAGGTATAGCCAGGCACGGCGGCTTCAATTAGGGGGTAAGGTGTCATCACTCCTCAGTCAGGTTTCCATCAAGGCCATGATGTCGATGCAATCATCCACGATAAGCTCATGGATGGCAAGGGTCTTGTTCACGAGTGAACGGACATTCTGGAGTGAGATGCAGAGAGGGGCGGTTACAGCTGATCCGCTGCCAGAGTCCACAGAGTTAGCACTGGGAGGGGTGAATTGGACAGGGAGGTGATTGGCAAGATTAGCCCCCAGACGGTGCGCTGGGAGGGAAGGTCGGCGAGAGAGTAGGATGGGACAGTTGGGGTTGCTGCTCCTAAGGAAGCAGCGATGAGAGCCTCGATGGGCCCTTCGGAGGATTCCAAGAGAAGCACAGAGGGAATCTGTAGGCTTATCTAAGGAGGAGTCAAGCCTGGGACAGCGGCAGGAGAGTAGGAAGGTTGAAGAGAAATGAAGGGTTGGGGTAGTGATTTGGGAGAGCATTTTGGTGTGCATGCCCATCATCCTTCTTTTGAAAGCCGCCCCATCGAAGTCATCTGAGTCCTGGCAGAACTCATGCATGAACTCACCCTCTGGGGAGCTGGCACACAAGCTACCCTTTCCCCCTGGCTTGGCTGCAGTCCACTCATGCCCAGTGACTCACCATGTGCAGATCCTGTCTCGATACTACCCTCTAAAGAATGCACAGTGCCATTGAGAAATAAAAGCACCACGGAAAAGTAGCTAACTAAAGAAGTTAAGGATAGTATTAGATTATAATTTTGCAAAGAAAGCAGTATGCCTGAGGATTGAGAGAGCTTTAGAAATCAACAAAGGAAGCCCAAAAAATTGATAAAAAGGGAGAAAATAGAATGAGAGTAAACTAGCAAGAAATGTAGAAACAGATTGTAAGAGCTTCTATCAGTATGTAAAAAGTAAGAGAGTAGCAAAAGTAAGTGTTGGTCACTTAGAGGCTGAGACAGGAGAAATTATAATGGGGAATAAGGAAATGGCGGAGACTTTAAACAAATATTTTGTATCTGTCTTCACAATAGAAGACACAAAAAGCATACCAGAAATAGTGAGGAACTTAAAGTATTAAGATCAGTGAGAAAAAGCATTTGAGAAAGTAATGGGACTAAAAGCCAGCAAATCCCTTGAACCTGATGGCCTATGTCCTAGGGTTCTAAAAGAGGTGGCTGCAGAGATAGTGGATGAATTGGTTGTGATCTTCCAAAATTCCCTAGATTCTAGAGTGGTTCTAAGGGATTGGAAGGTATCAAATGTAACCCCGTTATTCAAGAAAGGAGGGAGAGAGAAAACAGGGAACTACAGGCCAGTTAGCCTGACATTAGTCGTCAGGAAAATGCTGGAATCCATTATTAAGGAAGTGGTAACAGGGCACTTAGAAAATCATATGATTAGGCAGAGTGAACATGGTTTTATGAAAGGGAAATCATGTTTAACAAATTTGTTAAAGATTTTTGAGGATGTAACTAGCAGGGTAGATAAAGGGTAACCAGTGGATGTGGTATATTTGGATTTCCAAAAGGCATTCGATAAGGTGCCACATAAAAGGTTGTTACGCAAGATAAGGGCTCATGGGGTTGGGGTTAATATATTAGCAGGGATAGAGGATTGGTTAACAGTCAGAAAACAGAGAGTAGGGATAAACGGGTCATTTTCAGCTTGGCAGTCTGTAACTAGTGGGGTGCCGCAAGGATCAGTGCTTGGGCCTCAACTATTTACAATCTATATTAATGACTTAGATGAAGGGACCCAGTATAATGTCTCCAAGTTTGCTGATGATACAAAGCTAGCTGTCAGGAGAACACAAAGAGTCTACAAAGAGATATAGACAGGTTAAGTGAGTGGGCAATATGGAGTATAATGTTGGGAAATGTGAGGTTATTCACTTTGGTAGGAAGAATAGAAAAACAGAATATTTTTTAAATGGTGAGAAACTATTAAATGTTAGTGTTCAAAGAGATTTAGATGTCCTCGTACAGGAAACACAGAGAATCAGCATGCAGGTACAGCAAGCAATTAGGAAGGCAAATGACATGTTGGCCTTTATTGCGAGGGGGTTGGAGTACGAGAGTAAGGAAGTCTTGCTACAATTGTACAGGGCTTTGGTGAGACCACACCTGGAGTACTGTGCACAGTTTTGGTCTCCTTATCTGAGGAAGGATATACTTGCCTTAGAGGTGGTGCAACCAAGGTTCACTAGATTGATTCCTGGGATGAGAGGGTTGTCCTATAAGGAGAGATTGAGTAGTTTGGGCCTATACTATCTGGAGTTTAGAAGAATGAGAAGTGATTTCATTGAAACACATAAGATTCTGAAAGAGATTGACAGGGTAGACGCTGAGAGGCTGTTTCCCCTGGCTGGAGAGTCTAGAACTAGGGAGCATAGTCTCAGGATAAGGGGTCGGCCATTTAAGACTGAGATGAGGAGAAATTTCTGCACTCAGAGGGTTGTGAATCTTTGGAATTTTCTACCCCCAAAGGGCTGTGGATGCTGAATTGTTGAGTATATTCAAGACTGAGATCGATAGATTTTTGGACTTTAGGGGAATGAAGGGATATGAAGATCGGGTGGGAAAATGGAGTTGAGGTCGAAGATCAGCCATGATCTTACTGAATGGCGGAGCAGGCTTGAGGGACTGTACGGCCTATTCCTGCTCCTAATTCTTATGTTCCTATGTTACAAGGTGGAAGTAGGTGGTCTTGGTGATGGAGAGGATATGGGGTCAGAAGCTCCGCTCAGGATCAAATAGGACGTCAAGATTGCAAACTGTCTCTTTCAGCCTCAGACAGTGGCCAGGGAGAGGAATGGAGTTGATGGTTAGGGAACGGAGTTTGTGGCGGGGACTGAAGACAATGCCTTTGGTCTTCACAATATTTAATTGGAGAAAATTTCTGCTCATCCAATTCTGGATGTCAGACATGCAGCGTGATAAACCACAGGCATTGTCGGGTTTGAGAGAGGTGGTGGTGAGGTAGAGCTGGGTGTTGTCAGCATACATGTAGAACTTGACATTGTGTTTTCATGATGTTGTGGAGCAGCAGCATGTCGAGGAGAAATAGATAGAGGCCACGGATAGATCCTTTGGGGAACTCTAGGGGTAACGGTGCAGGAGCGGGAAGAGAAACATATTGGCCCAGAAATTAAACAGTGAGGGTTCCCGCGGGGGTAAGGATTCCCCGCGATATCGCACTCCGCGCCTACCTTTTTGTTTGGGGCCCACACGAACTTTAGTTTCAGAGCCTCTTCTTGTTGCAACCGTGCAGTGTGTGCGTATCCCAGAGGCGCAATTAGTTCGTGCGAGCTCTGGGATCACGTGATTCAGTTAGAGCCAATGGCAGCACACCATCTTTCATTCATAGTTTTGACGGCAAGAGCTGTCAAAGCTATGAATACTACAAACCCACAAAAGAACAGCTAAACCTCAATTAAATTAAAAAAAAAGCCATCACATTAATAAAATAAGTATGGTTAAATAAATTAGCCACTTTAAACAAAAAATTAAATTTTTGAAAAAATTTAAAATCTTTTTAAAAGTTATAAAAATAAACTTACCTTTCTTTAAAGTCTCTAAAAAAGATAAACCTGTCGAAAAAAATTTAAAATAACACTTAATTAACTACTTACCTTGTTAAAAGGGGGTCCTACGCCTGCTTTCTTTATGTGTAAAATCTTCACCACTTACCTGCGCGTTCAAAGCTGAAAAAAAAACTAAGTGCACTGCGTGCGCACAACCTGTAGCGCGCACGCGGTTCACTTAGGAACCTGCCCCCTTTGCAATTCACAAAGTACCGGTTTCCCGCGCATGCGCAGTGCATGCAGGAAACCGGCAATTCGGGATCTAATACGCGAGAGTACACAGTGCGTACTCTCGCGTATTAGGTTTAATTTTCGGGCCATTGTTAAAGCCTTAATAACAACAGAAAACACTGGAAAAACTCAGCAGGCCAGGCTGCATCCGTGGAGAGAGAAACAGAGTTAACGTTTCAGGTCAAAGACCTTTTGTCAGAACTGGAAAAAAGCAGGAAATGGAATAGATTTTAAAGCAGGTTTAGGGGCTGGGAAATGGGGGAGGGGATGAAAGAACAAAAGGGAAGGTCAGTGATAGGATAGAAAGCAGGAGAGATTAAGAGACATTGAGAGACATTAAGAGATATTCAAAGTAAGAGGAGGTGGTAATGTGACAGGTTAAGGAACAAAGGATGGCTCTAGATGAAATGTGAATTGCGCTGGCAGAATGAATAAAGCCTTGTTTGGGCCAAGCTCCTTATGTATTTTTTGTAAATTAAGCATATGCATTTGGATTAATTCAGGCTCTAGATTCAGATTTGGATTACAAGATTCAGACTCTCCCTACATCACCAGGCAAATCAAACATGGGTGATTTCCACACCAATGACCCATCAGAATAGTGAAAAGCAAATACTATCCCTCTGCTCCCATTCTCCACCTCCATCCTATGGACCTTGTGAGACCTTAGATGAAGATCCCTCATTAAATTCTTCATCACTCCCTTAGATGAAGACTTGAATATGGAATTATAGAATTTTACAGCACAGAAGGAGGCCAATTGGCCTATTGTGTTAACATCCTTCCTCTGAATGAGCTATCCACTTAGTCACATGGTGCTTCCCTTTTCCTACACCCTCTAAATTTTTTCTCATCCAAATATTAATCTGATTCCCTTTTAAACTGCTGCAAATTTAGCACTTGTGAAAAATGGAAATGTTACACTGGTACATTTTTGGAACAGTGTAGAGGAAGCTTTAGTCTGGATGTGCTGTACTGAACTTGAGAATTCTTGATGCTGACATTGAGGTTTAGGAGAGCTGAAATGGTAAAACACACCATCCCCTTTGACTTATCAAAATTAATTCTTTAGAGGAAATATTTGTTATGGTTATCTCCACATATGGAAAACAGACAGGAGACAGATTGCTGATGAAACATGAGGTGATTGTCAAAATGTTTCATCCTCTCAAGCTTTCCTATTCCAGAGCAGAACTTGTGCAATCATGAGCTGTATGTTAGTAAGCAGGGACATTAAATAATGTTATGGTGCTGTTTTGATTTTGATTCCGAGAACTGCACTGGTTACTATTAAAATATATTCTTAGAATGCTGAACAGTACCAGGAATTAGTGCCTGCTCGCCAACCAATCTAGTTGTGGGATTCTAATAACACTATTGACATTAAATACTTACAGTTTGCTGATTACAGTATCATAGAATCATAGAATGGTTACAGCATTCAGCCCGTCGAGCCCGTGCCAGCTCTCTGCAAGAGCACTTCAGCTAGTCCCACTCCCCTGCACTTTCCCCGTAGCCCAGCAAATTCTTTCCTTCAGGTACTTATCCAATTCCATTTTGAAAGCCATGATTGAATCTGCCTCCACCACCCTTTCAGGCAGTGCATTCCAGATCATAACCACTCACTGCGTACAACAGTGTTTCCTCATGTTGCCTTTGGTTCTTCTGCCAATCACCTTAAATCTGTGTCCTCTGGTTCTCAACCCTTCTGCCAATGGGAACAGTTTATCTATCTACTCTGTCTAGACCCCTCATGATTTTGAACACCTCTATCAAATCTCCTCTCAACCGTCTCTGCTCTAAGGAGAAGAACACCAGCTTCTCCAGTCTATCCACATAACTGAAGTCCCTCAACCCCGGAACCATTCTTGTAAATCTTTTCTGCACCCTTCTAAGGCCTTCACACCCTTCCTACAGTGCGGTGCCCAGAATTGTCACAATACTCCAGTTGAGGCCGGATCAGTGTTTTATAAAGGTTCATCATAACTTCCTTGCTTTTGTACTCTATGCCTCTACTTATGAAGCCCAGGATTCTGTATGCTTTTTAAACGGCTTTCTCAACCTGCCCTGCCACCTTCAACGATTTGTGCACATATACCCCCAGGTCTCTCTGTTCATGCACCCCCGCTAGAATAGTACCGTTTAGTTTATATGCCTCCCTCATTCTTCCTACCAAAATGTATCACTTTGCATTTTTCTGCATTAAATTTCATCTGCCACGTGTCCGCCCATTCCACCAGCCTGTCTATGTCCTCTTGAAGTCTATCACTATCCTCCTCACTGTTCACTATACTTCCAAATGTTGTCATCTGCAAATTTTGAAATTGTGCCCTGAACACCCAAGTCCAAGTCATTAATATATATCAAGAAAAGCAGTGGTCCTAGTATTGACCCCTGGGGAGCACCACTGTATACCTTCCTCCAGTCCGAAAAACAACCGTTCACCACTACTCTCTGTTTTCTGTCTCTTAGCCAATTTCGTATCCATGCTGCCACTGTCCCTTTTATTCCATGGGCTTCAACTTTGCTGGCAAGCCTATTATGTGGCACTTTATCAAATGCCTTTTGGAAGTCCATGTACACCACATCAACCGCATTTGCCTCATCAACCCTCTCTGTTACCTCATCCAAAAATTCAATCAAGTTAGTTAAACACGATTTGCCTTTAGTAAATCTGTGCTGGCTTTCCTTAATTAATCCACACTTGTCCAAGTGATTGTTAATTTTATCCCGGATTATCGTTTCTAAAAGCTTCCCCACCACCGAGGTTAAATTAGCTTGTAGTTGCTGGGTTTATCCTTACACCCTTTTTTGAACAAGGGTGTAACATTTGCAATTCTCCATTCCTCTGGCACCACCCCTGTATCTAAGGAGGATTGGAAGATTATGGCCAGTATCGCCACAATTTCTACCTTTATTTCCTCAGCATCCTAGGATGCATCCTGGTGACTTATCTACTTTAAGTTCAGCCAGCCTTTTTAGTACCTCCTCTTTATTAATTTTTACATAGGATTAAATAGGATATACAGCACAGGAACAGGCCATTCGGCCCAACCAGTCCATGCCGGCGTTTATACTCCACACGAGCCTCCTCCTGTCTTTCCTCATCTAAATCTATCAGCATAACCCTCTATTCCCTTCTCCCTCATATGCTTGTCTAGCCTCCCCTTAAATGCATCTAAACCATTTGCTTCAACCACTCCCCATAGTAGCGAGTTCCACATTCTCACCACTCTTTCAGTAAAGATGTTTCTTCTGAATTCCCCATTGGATTTCCCAATAGTAACAGCAGTGGTCCCAGCACTGATCCTTGTGGAACACCACTACCCATTTTTATCCCATCCAGTATCTCAACCACCTCCTCTTTCACTATAACTTTGGCAGCATCTTCTTCCTTGGTAAAGACAGATGCAAAGTACTCATTTAGTACCTCAGCCTGCCCTCTGCCTCCATGCGTAGGTCTCCTTTTTGGTGCCTAATCGGCCCCACCTCTCCTCTTACTACCCATTTACTATTTATATGCCTTGAGAAGACTTTTTAATTCCCTTTTATGTTAGCTGCCAGTCTATTCTCATAATCTCTCTTTGCTCCTCTTATTTCCTTTTTCACTTCCCCTCTGAACTTTCCATATTCAGCTTGGTTCTCACTTGTATTCTCAACCTGACATCTGTCGTATGGCCCCTTTTTCTGCTTCCTCTTACTCTCTTTCGTCATCCAGGGAGCTCTGGCTTTAGTTGCCCTACCTTTCCCCCTCATGGAAATACAGTATTGCTGCAAATTTTTTTGTGAGCTATGTATGCTTTATTTTGTGATTTTTTTTGTTCATCAATAGCAGTATTGAAGAATAGAACTCCTTGCCACAATAGAACATCTTAGGTACCTTGTGTTAGCATGAACTACTCAGGTGAACCTGATGAAGGAGCAGCGCTCCGAAAGCTTGTGATTTCAAATAAAGCTGTTGGACTATAACCTGGTGTTGTGCGACTTCTCACATTGCTCAGGTGAAGTATAGCATGGACCAGATACAGAATAAAGCCCCTGATCACAGAAGAGCACTGCTAATGTAACAATGTGAAATTTTCCATTTTTCACACCAACCATCTTTATGGGTTATCTGGTGTAAAATACCCAATGAAGTGCTAATTATTACCAAATAATAGGTAGTTTTTTCAAATTGTGGGCGCACTACCCATTAAGAAAATGATTTATAAAAGCAAAATACTGCAGATGCTGGAAATCTGAAATAAAAACAGAAAATGCTGGAAATACTCAGCAGGTCAGGCAGCATCTGTAGAGAGAGAAACAGAGTTTACGTTTCAGGTCGATGACCCTTCGTCAGAACGGCCGATTAGGCACCAAAAAGGAGAACTATGTATGAGTATTTCCAGCATTTTCTTTTTTGATTTAAGAAAATGATTTAGACCGTCCAGATCATATTTTAGGTTTGTCTTTTACAGCTAGCAGTGAAAAGGCACTTTCATCTTCTCAGTCTGAGTTTGATACAAACCCAGGTCCCACAACTGAAATTTACCTTGCTCTGTTACTCAGACTCAACATTGTAATTTTTCAAGATAAAGGAAAGAAAAATGTGAAATTACACTATCACAAGAACAGAAAAGGGGCAATCACACTGCTGGGAGTGTACTGTAGACCCCCAAATAGTCAGAGGAGATAGAAGAGCAAATATGTAGGCAAATTTCTAAGAAGTGCAACAACAATAGGGCAGTAACAGTAGGGGATTTCAACTACCCTAATATTAACTGGGATAGAATCAGTATTAAAGGTATGGAGGGCACAGAATTCTTAAAATGCATTCAGGAGAACTTTTTTAGACACTACATAGCAAGTCTAACAACGGAGGGGATGGTTCTCGACTTAGTTTTGGGGAATTAAGCTGGCCAGGTGGAAGGGGTATCAGTGGGAGACCATTTTGGTGGTAGTGATCATAATTCAGTTAGATTTAGCGTAGTTATGGAAAAGGACAAAGATAGACGAGGAGTAAAAGTTCTCAATTGAGGAAAGGCCAATTTTACCAAGCTGGGATGTGATTTAGCAAAATGGACTGGAAACAGCTACTTGAAGGTAAATCAGTGTCAGAGCAGTGGGAGGCATTCAAGGACGAGATAGTGAGGGTTCAGAGCAAATACGTTCCCACAAAGAAAAAGGGTGGGACTCCCAAATCTAGAGCCCCCCTGGATGTCAAGGGGCATACAGGGTAAGATAACGCAAAAAAGGGAAGCTTATGTCAGATACTGAGAGCTAAATACTGCAGAAAGCCTAGAGGAATATCGAAACTGCAGGGGTGAAATTAAAAAGGAAATTAGGAAAGCAAAGAGAGGGCATGAAAAAATATTGGCAAATAAAATCAAGGAAAGCCCAAAGATGTTGTATAAATAAATAAAGAGCAAGAGGATAACTAAAGAAAGAGTAGGGCCGATTAGAGAGCAGAAGGTAACCTGTGTGTGAAGGCGCAAGACGTGGGTATGGTTCTTCATGAATACTTTGCATCTGTCTTCAAAAAAGAAAGGATCGATGCAGGCTTTGCAGTTAAGGAGGAGGAGTGTGAAATATTAGATGAGATAAACATAGTGAGAGAGGAATTATTAAATGGTTTAGCATCTTTGAAAGTAGATAAATCGCTAGGCCGGATGGAATGGATCCCAGGATGTAAGGGAAGCAAGGGAGAAAATAATGGAGGCTCTGATCATCATTTTCCAATCCTCTCTGGCTACAGATGTGGTGAAGGAGGACTGGAGGACTGCTAATGTTGTACCATTGTTTAAAAAGTGAGAAAGGGATAGACCGAATAATTACAGGCCAGTCAGCCTAACCTCGGTGGTGGGTAAATTATTGGAAAAAATTCTGAAGGACTGTATAAATCATCATTTAGAAAGGCATGGATTAATCAAGGTTAGTCAGCATGGATTTGTTAAGGGAAGGTCGTATCTGACTAACTTGATTGAATTTTATGAGGAGGTAACAAGGAGGGTCAATGAGGGTAGTGCGTTTGATGTAGTCTACATGGATTTTAGCAAGGGTTTTGACAAGGTCCTACATGGTAGACTGGTCAGAAAAGTAAAAGCCCATGGAATCCAAGGGAAAGTGGCAAGTTGGATCCAAAATTAGCTCAGTGGCAGGAAGCAAAGGGTAATGGTTGATGGGTGTTTTTGTGACTGGAAAGCTGTTTCCAGTGGGGTTCTGCTGGGCTCAGTACTAGGCCCCTTACTTTTTGTGGTATATATCAATGATTTAGACTTCAATGTAGGAGGCATGATTAAGAAGTTTGCAGATGATACAAAAATTGGCCATGTGGTTGATAGTGAGGAAGAAAGCTGTAGACTGCAGGAAGATATCAATGGACTGGTCAGGTGGGCAGAAAAGTGGCAAATGGAATTCAATCTGGAGAAGTGTGAGGTAATGCATTTGGGGAGGGCTAACAAGGCAAGGGAATACACAATAAATGGTAGGATACTGAGAAGTGTAGAGGAACAGAGAGACCTTGGAGTGCATGTCCACAGATTCATGAAGGTAGCAGGACAGGTAGATAAGGAGTTTAAGAAGGCATATGGGATACTTTCCTTTATTAGCCGAGGCATAGAATATAAGAACAGGGAGGTTATGCTTTAACTGTATAAAATACTGAAGAAGGATCTCCGACCTGAAAAGTTAACTCTGTTTCTCTCTCCATGGATGCTGCTGAGTGTTTCCATCATTTTCTGTATAAAACAATAGCTGGCCACAGCTAGAGTACTGTGTATAGTTCTGGTCATCATATTACAGGAAAGATGTGATTTCACTAGAGAGGGTACAGAGGAGATTTACAAGGATGTTGCCAGGACGAGAGAATTTTAGCTATGAGGAAAGATTGGATAGGCTGGGGTTGTTTTCTTTGGAACAGAGGAGGCTGAGGGGAGACTTATTTTTTTTTAAATTCGTTTTTATGGGATCAGGGCATCGCGGCAATGCCAGCATTTATTACCCATCCCTAATCCCTTGAGAAGGTGGTGGTGAGCCACCTTCTTGAACTGCTGCAGTCATGGTACTCCCACAGATGCTGTTAGGTATGCTGGGTGGTCCGTCCGGTTCATTCTTATTATTTTGTTTCGTAGCGGTTAGTTATAACTGAGTGACTTGCTAGGCCATTTCAGAGGACAGTTAAGAGTCAACCACATTGCTGTGGGTCTGAGTCACATATAGGCCAGACCAGGTAAGGACAGCAGATTTCTTTCCCTAAAGGATATTAGTGAACCAGATGGGTTTTTACGAAAATCCGATAGTTTTATGGTTACTATTACTGATACTGGCTTTTTATTCCAGATTTATTTAATCAACTAAATTTAAATTCCCCAGCTGCCATGGTGGGATTTGAACTCACATCTCTGAGATCATTAGTCCATGCACTTTGGATTACTAGCCCAGTGACATTACCACTACGCTACCGTTCCAGCAATTGAGGTGTATAAAATTATGAGGGGCCTAGATAGAGTGGATAGGAAGAACCTCTTTCCTTTAGCAGAGAGGTCAATAACGAGGGGGCATAGATTTAAAGTAATTGGTAGAAGGATTGAAGGGGAGTTGAGGAGAACTTTTTTCACCCAGAGGGTGGTGGGGATCTGGAACTCACTGCCTGAAAGGGTGGTAGAGGCAGAAACACTCAGCACATTTAAAAAGCACTAGGCTATGCACAAGGCTACAGACTAAGAGCTGGAAAGTGGGATTAGGCTGGATAGCTCTTTTTTGGCCGGCGTCACATTCAATTAATTACTTTGGAAATGTAGTACTGTTATGTAGGCAAATGTGGCAACCATTCTGTGCATAGCAAGATCCGGCAAACAGCAATGAGATAAATGACCAGTTAATTTATTTTTGGTTGTATTGGTTCAGGGAGGAATGATGGCCAGGACACTACTTTTCTTGGTCATAGTGCTTTGGACAAATGTGAGAAGTCGCACAACACCAGGTTATAGTCCAACAGCTTTATTTGAAATCAGAAGCTTTCGGAGCGCTGCTCCTTCGTCAGGTGAAGTGAAGAGATGCATATAGGCACAGCATATATAGTCAGAGAACACTGCCAGATGATTACAGTTAATCCTTCCAACTGCCCTTTATCACACTGTAATCATCTGGCAGTGTTCTCTGACTATATATGCTGTGCCTATATGCATCTCTTCACTTCACCTGATGAAGGAGCAGCGCTCCGAAAGCTTGTGATTTCAAATAAAGCTGTTGGAATATAACCTGGTGTTGTGCGACTTCTCACATTTGTCCACCCCAGTCCAACACCGGCATATCCACATCATAATGCTTTGGGATCTTTCAAGTCGAACAGATAGACCTTGATTTAACATCACATTTGAAATGGGACCTTTGGCAAGCAGGAGATTACTGCAGAAGTTACACATGTGAATGTGGGTATGCTAAAACTTGATGCAGATGCTGTAAATTTGAAAGAAAAACACAAATGTCCAGCATTCTGGAGGTCCAACAAAATGTTTAGCAGAAACTCAGGAGGTCAGTCAGCATGTGTAGAAAGAACTGGTGAGTGAACGGGGTGGGGAAGGGGAGGTGGGGGGGTAGTGTACTTTGAACCTTCACCATCTGGGCCATAATCTGGCAAAGATTATGGATTGACCGCCCTTTATAGAAGCCATCCAATTTTAATTCCATTGATTTCAGTGGGATGAAAATCGGGCGGATTCGACAACAGGCGGGCAATCCACTCCAGCAAGTTACCACCTAGGTGCTGAAGGTGAAAATTTGTCTCAACGTTTCAGGTGTAAACATTCTGATGAAAGGTCTACACCCTAAACATAACTCATTGGTTACCTCCACAGGTACAAAGTGACCCGCTGAATGTTTCCAGCATGTTCTGTTTTTGTGTTAAGAATTTACATTTTAGAAAAGGAATCTGAGAATGAGCAAAGCACTTGAAGTAATTAAAGTAATTAGTTATCCTTGTAAAATTAACTCAATGTGATTGAAGAACATAAGAACATAAGAAATAGGAGCAGGAGTAGGCCATTTGGCCCCTCGAGCCTGCTCCGCCATTCAATAAGATCATGGCTGGACTTCTGCCTCATCTCCACTTTCCTGCATTATCGCCATATCCCTTGATTTCTTTAATATCCAAAAATCTATCGATCTCTGTCTTAAATATACTCAACAACTGAGCCTCCACAGCCCTCTGGGGTAGAGAATTCTAAAGACTCACCACCCTCTAAGTAAAGATATTTCTCCTCATCTCAGTCCTAAATGGCTGACCCCTTATTCTGAGACTGTGACCCTTGGTTCTAGACTCCCCAGCCAGGGGAAACATCCTCCCTGCATCTACCCTGTCAAGCCCTGTAAGAATTTTGTATGTTTCAATGAGATCACCTCTCATTCTTCTAAACGCAGAACATAGACGTAGTCTACTCAATCTCTCCTCATAGGACAATCCCCCCATCCCAGGAACCAGTCTGGTGAACCTTTGTTGCACTCCCTCTATGGCAAGTATATCCTTCCTTAGGTAAGGACACCAAAACTGTGCACAATACTTCAGGTGTGGTCTCACCAGGGCCCTATATAATTGCAGTATGATGTCTTTACTCTTATACTCAAATTCTCTTGTAATAAAGGCCAACATACCATTTCCTTTCCTAATTGCTTGCTGTACCTGCATGTTAACTTTCAGTGATTCTTGTACAAGGACACCCAGGTCCCTCTGAACACCAACATTTCCCAATCTCTCACCATTTAAAAAATATTCTGCTTTTCTATATTTCCTACCAAAGTGGATAACTTCACATTTCTCCACCTTATATTCCATTTGCCATGTTCTTGCCCACTCACTTAGCTTATCTATATCCCCTTGAAGCCTCCTTGTATCCTCCTCACAACTTACATTCCCACCCAGCTTTGTATCATCAGCAAACTTGGATATATTACATTTGGTCCCCTGATCCAAATCATTGCTATAGATTGTGAATAGCTGAGGCCCAAACACTGATCCTTGCGGTACCGGCTGCCAACCCAAAAATGACCTGTTTATTCCTACTCTCTATTTTCTGTCCATTAACCAATCCTCAATCCATGCTAATATATTACCCACAATCCCATGAGCCCTAACTTTGTTTAAAAACCTCTTTTTAAAAATTTGTTCATGGTATGCGGGCATCGCTGGCAAGGCCAGCATTTATTGCCATCCCTAGTTGCCCTTGAGAAGGTGGTGGTGAGCCACCTTCTTGAACCGCTGCAGTCCGTGTGGTGAAGGTACTCCCACAGTGCTTTTAGGGAGGGAGTTCCAGGATTTTGACCCAGCGACGATAAAGGAACGGCGATATACTTTCAAGTCAGGATGGTGTGTGACTTGAAGGGGAACTTAGAGGTGGTGGTGTTCTCATGCGCCTGCTGCCCTTGTCCTTCTAGGTGGTAGAGGTCATGGGTTTGGGAGGTGCTGCCGAAGAAGCCTTGGCGAGTTGCTGCAGTGCATCTTGTAGATGGTACACACTGCAGCCACGGTATGCCGGTGGTGGAGGGAGTGAATGTTTAAGGTAGTAGATGGGGTGCCAATCAAGCGGGCTGCTTTGTCTTGGATGGTGTCGAGCTTCTCGAGTGTTGTTGGAGCTGCACTCATCCAGGCAAGTGGAGAGTATTCCATCACACTCCTTACTTGTGCTTTGTAGATGCTGAAAAGGTTTTGGGGAGTCAAGAGGTGAGACACTCGCTGCAGAATACCCAGCCTCTGACCTGCTCTTGTTGCCACAGTATGTATGTGGCTCCCCTCCCAATTGCCAGGCACCATCACCAATGGTCTACGGCTGTGGCCTCCTAGAATCATAAAATCATAGATGGTTACAGCACTGAAGGAGGCCATTCGGCCCGTCGAGCCCGTGCCGGCTCTCTGCAAGAGCACTTCAGCTAATCCCCGCCCTCTCCCCGTAGCCCTACAAATTTTTTTCCATCAGGTACTTATTCAATTCCCTTTTGCAAGCCATGATTGAATTTGCATCCACCACCCTTTCAGGCAGTGCATTCCAGATCATAACCACTCGCTGCATAAAAAAGTTTTCCCTCGTGTCACCTTTGGTTCTTCTGCCAATCACCTTAAATCTGTGTCCTCTGGTTCTCAACCCTTCCGCCAATGGGAACAGTTTCTCTCTATCTACTCTGTCTAGACCCCTCATGATTTTGAACACCTCTATCAAATCTCCTCTCAACCTTCTCCGCTCTACCCGGCAGCCGGTCAGCCTGTCAATTTTCCGGCTGCCGGGCAGGAAACATAAGAAAAAAATTACAGTATGGTCCTACCGTTAGGTTCGGCAGAACCAACGAATCCCCAGCCTTGCTGGGTTTTCCCCGCACTACTACACTCCCCCAAACCCTACCCACCTCCCCGTAAATATCGGGCCAATGTTTCTGCATCATTGCTAACAGTGTCCTTTGCTGAAGTTGCTACTTAAAGGGAGGTGCACTTTTCAATGGTGGAAAGTGATTTCCTGATCCAGGACCCTCACATTCTTTGATGCAGCTTTTCAATATCTGATGTCTGATTTGATTCCTACATCATAAAGCAAGTGAACAGGAGGACTGTGCAGCCCTGCGCCACTCTACCTTAGCCCCAGCATGATCAATCCATCCCTCCCCAGTTCCCATGCCTCTCCTCTGATCACAATGGAATACTTCACTGGACCCCCTTCTGCCTCTCACATTTGGGTTTTCAGTATAGCTCTTTGATTACCCCATAGTCTATGAAAAAACTTTGACCAAAGTTTTCCCGATGCTTTGCAAAATGATGTAAATGCAAAAAATATTGAAGGTAACCAAGCCAATCCAAGAACAGAACCTGAGCAGTAAGCTAAGTTACAATAAAAATTTACTGCCATGCTTTCCAATCACATTCCTCCACTTGTCACAATATGTAAGAACTGAAGTTTCCCAGTGAAATAACTGACGTGCTTGAAAAATAGACTTTGTACTGAGTAATTTATTGACTTTGAACTACTAAAATTTTTTACCATGATTGTGTATGTGGCACATCCACTTACACAAAAAGACAAAACAAAAGGCCTCCTATTCAAAATTATAGCACCAACTTCTGATCAGATGGTCGATACATTAGGCTGCTTTTACATTGGCCTTAGAGGGGTGCTTGTGCCACCAGTCTCTGGTGCATAGCTCTTGCACACCTAGCAGCAATACCAGTGAAAACTTGCCCAATTTGCAAAGACCAGCCCTTGGGAAGATCTGGGTGTATATTTTTGTCTTCATCGTCCGTGCATTGAGCATCAATCTGGGCGAAGTGCAGAGAGGAAAAATAAGGCAGGGAGGACTGCAACCTGTTACAGAGCCCGGCTAATTTTCCTCCCGTTAATTCAAATGGAAGGAAATTCAGATGGACTCAGTTACTTATATGCAATTGTCCCCATCACAATTGTCCTCTCTGTGCACCACTCAGGTGATGCTTAATACCAAAATGGTAAAGGTGAAGTTTACTGCCTGATCTTTCTGGCAGTTGCTCTTAGTGAATCCACCAAGTCTATGGTGGAGTTGCCATCAGGTGCACAAGGCCTAAGGCTCGAAATTTCCTTGGAGCTGCTCCCTCTTCACCTCCGTAACTTTGCCAGTTGTGCCGGGGCTTCCACCATACTTCAGGCAAAATTATATGGGCAGAGTGGGAAAATCGGCAAGGAAATTCCAGGTCCATGTGTCAGAAACTGGCAGTACAAGTACCCCTTTAAGCTAACGTAAAAGCAGCTTTGCTCAACCACTTATACCCTGCAGTGTTGTTATAATTGAGTGAAACAAAAGCAGTTCAAGACACAGCCCAGATTAACAGGCAAAACAGTAGGTCCCTCTTTACATTAAGTGGAGCAAAGGCTAAATGGGATAAGACAACTGAAATCAAATACTAATTAACGATTATAGCTACTAGAATCAAAAAAATTATGCATTTCTTATTCCGTTGCCCTTTCAGACTAGTCATATTCTCCTCACAAAGAATTGCATCATTATAGTTAAAAGGAAAAAACTGTGAATGCTGGATACATACAACAGGTCCATCAGCATCTGAAAAGAGAAATGACAGGTTAACAGTTCAGGTTGAGCCGCTTCATCAGAGGAAGAGTTTGAGCAAATATTCACAAAGTGGAGGTGCATTTAAACCTGTTAAATGTTGTTAAGGAGGTCCAATGGAAGTGATTTTTGAAAAAAAGCAACTTTGTGACAAAGGGTCATGACTCAAAAATGCCTTTTTTCTCTTTTCAGATGCTTGTAGATTTGCCATCTATTGCCAGCATTTTCTATTTTTTGTTGCATCATTACATCTGTTATCCTGAGGTTATTATTTTACATGTCTTTGTACTCTTCTTCTGGCCATCGCAGGAACCCGTGCCAAAAAATTACCTCAAGCCATGTAATGTTCTCACTAGCATGGCACTGGATAGCCCACAATGCACTCCTCCCTGCATGCTAGTGTTTATTGCTTCAGAAACAAAGGCCTGTGCAAACTAAGCAGAAGATGAGAAAAGCACAAAACCACACAGCTGTTGTAACAACTGACTGACTCCATCAGATCGATATCATTTCTACATTACAACTAGTGTGAGAAGACCCATGTTTCTCACATTTGGCTCAACAATACCTTACACTTACATAACAACTTTCAAGTAACAAAGCATCCAAAGGTGCTTCACAAAAACATTGCAGCACACAAAGCAGGACTTCTTTTTACTCATTCGCCGGATGTGGATGTCGCTGACAATTGTCAATTGGATTGCGGGAGAGGGTCAATCACGGGAGGGAAGCAGGTTTGGTTGAGGGACCGGAGGGAAACACTCCTGTTGCTCCTGGCCCACAAGCAGTGCTGGAAAGGTATTTACCTGCTGGAGGCCTTTCTCGCCTCCCATTAGCTGCCAGGTTTCCGAGCCCCAGGAAACCCGTGCTGAAGATTCAATGCAAAAAGACCTCATTAATGTCTCACAAGGATGTTAATTGCTGTGATAAGTACCCACCTGACTGCACTAATTAAGGTCCCGACTGCGGTGAGTAGGTTACTCGCAGGCATCCAAATGCGCCTCCATTATACCCGGAAGTGGCCGCATTGGAGCCGGGTTATGGTTGCGATCTAAAAAAATTATTTTAACTTCTGACCTGTTCCCAACCCACCCGTTCTTGGGAGTTAAAATTCCCCCCAAAAGTTACACATTATTAGCACACATGTGGAAGACGACCCTATGCTTACAGATTATGTCTTTCTACACTTCTTCTTTATCTTTATAGTTAGAAAGAGCATGACAGACAGAGCTGAACTCACACTGAGAGAGGAAAAATCGGAGTTGCAACTGCATTTATATTGCAGACTGTGCTGTGGGCTGCCAGTCAAAATCCCTCTGGATAGCCCACAAGATGGCTTCCTTTACCTTGGCCTCCCCCTCGCCCAGGTCCATAGTTTTCAGGCCTTCAAAGCCACCACCAATGTCTCTGTAATTGCCCTACTGTGAACTGTAGGACTTGGCTTTTGTCAACTTAATGGCTTCATTGACTTTTTGTTCTGTGGCATTCTTACATAGGTGAATTGAGTTATGAACACTTATTTCCAGGTTAAATGGATAGGTAATCAACACCTATTATTTTCAAAGCCCGAGATTGAAATACCACTCAGCCATTTTGAAAAACTTTTTCCTTACAAACTAAACATTTACTTCACCGAAAAATGTTCAATCTTACACTTATATTTCTTTCCAACCTACCTAAGGCATTCAATTAGCTAATCTACTATTCAGAGGCATTACAGAATTCAGAGAGAACAAAGATGAATTGCATAAGCATTTGGCTCCAAAGAAGAGTTATATGTCTAACTTGCATATTTTATATAATATATATTTATAATATGGAATCACTTGGAAATGTAATTTGTAGTCTGAACATTCAATTGTATAACTGTCACCTGGTTTGGGGGTTTAATTAGTATGTTCGGATATTTTGGCTTCAGTTACACATTAAACTTTGAGCATTGGATGACATTTGAGATTTTGCAGCACTTAGCAATCAATTAACAATAACTTAAAATCAGTTAAACTAACTAAGTAATATAAGTAAATGGGATAGTATTGATAATAATTTAATGGAAGTAATTGGGGCAGCTTTTTATAATTAGTGCCATTTTTCTATTTTTGGCTGTTGAATTTTGCCACCTAATGGATTAGTTTTTAACTCATATTTTAACCATCTGAAGAATGCAACAGTTTTTTGCGCACAAAAATGTGGCACTTTTTCTTTCATTTATTTCTTTGAGTGCCAAATTTTCCCATCTAACTCTAAGAGCAAAACTTTCCAAAAGTTAAAACTGCATTGAATCCCCTGATGCAAATGTCCTTTGTACGAGTTTGTTTATGCTACAAGATAGGTTGATAATTTGTCCACATAGCATCCACAATACATTTGTGATGCTTAAAGTCTGCACCAGGGTGTCTCAGCAATATATGTTTAAAAATTGTAGGATCATGGGATATATCAACCTCCATGAATAAAGTTAAAGACAAAAAAAATCTTTTGCTAAACTATTATAAAACTCCTGGGTTTAGTAAAACAAATCTTTATTTAAACTTATATCCACATAGCTAAATACACCTCATCATGAGTCATTCATTTAACAGTTTCATAAGGGTTTGTTGCATCCAGATGCGACTTTGACACTCTAAGTAAATTGGTGTTTAAGGAGAAAAGATAACATGCCCATTATTTTTTTCTTCCACCAATGAATCATCAGCAGTTCCTTGGTGGAGAGTTCATTAAAAAATCTCTAGACTGTGCTACACATGTGACCAGCATACCAAAAGGTCTAGGTATTAGCAATCTCATGAATTTGCATCATTTACATTTAAAGCTGCACTGCTTTAATTTACAGATTTGCCACGTAAAACTAGGTCAAAAAGTTTATTCTTGCGGTCAACTACTGTGAAAGAAAAAGAAAGACTTACATTTCTATAGCACCTTTCATGACATCCCAAAGCTGTTTACAACCAATCACTGTTTTAATGTAGGAAACGCAGCAGCCAATTTGCATACAGCCAGCTCCCACAAACAGCAATGTGTTAATGACCAGATAACCTGTTTTTTTAGTGATGTTGATTGAGGGATAAATATTGGCCAAGACACCAGGGATAATTCTCCTGTTCTTCTTCGAAATAGTGCCATGGGATCTTTTACGCCCACCTGAGAGAGCAGATGGGGCTTCGGTTTAATGTCTCATCCGAAAGACAGCACCTCCGACAGTGCAGCACTCCCTCAGCACTTCACTGGAGTGTCAGCCTAGATTAACTGGTCATTATCACATTGCTGTTTGTGGGAACTTGCTGCGTGCAGATTGGCTGCCGCATTTCCTACATTAAAGCAGTGACTACACTTCAAAAATTACTTAATTAGCTGCAAAGTGCTTTGGGACATCCAGTAGGTGTGAAAGGTGCTATATAAATGCAAGTTTTTCCTTTCTTTCTTTTTTCTTAAAATATACAATTTAGTGCCTCTTTTAAAATAGCAGAACAAAGAGCTTTACACAAACGTTAAGTGTTTGTGTGGTGACATCGCTGACAGTAATTTCTAGCCATTTGTTGCACTTTATAAATATGCTAAAATGAAAAATGTTATGAGCACATGAATTTTGGGAAAGTATCTAGAAAGACGTAGCTTTGGATGAAATTGACAGTAGCACTGTTTAAGTTAAAGTGCCGAACAACCTTAGAATTCAATGGGATGTGCAGTTTTAGCAGTGATGACTTGCTAATAATGTCTTCAGCGTGACGCAGGTTATATCCCATGGGCATTTTGTGAGGTGGAGTCAAATATTGTACTATTAACACAGACTATGGTAAATGCTTCAAAGTAATAGAACAGTTAGGTGCAAAAATACAGACAAGCATAGTTTTAAGGTTTGTATATGATAATCTGATATGTAACTAAACCAGGGTGCACAACGCATCATAGATTTCATTTTATATTTTCACTATTTTCCATGTGCATATATTTTATTTGTGACAGTAATAATATAGAAGAGACTTTTCCAGCCAGAACTAAATCTTCAGAATATGAGCACTAGGATTTCATGGAGGAGTGGCAGAGTGCCAATCCTCACTCACATCAAGAGTAGTCAGCCACTGTGGGGGATACTTCATCAAAACAGCCATCTTCCACATGGAAGAACAGACACGTTGGATCTCCAGAAGCCTCTTTTAAGGATGTTTTTGGTGATGAGGTTATTTGCACTGAAAGCACTTCCCTCGTTCCTCCATAGCAATGGTTCCCATTACCATTCATTATAACATCTCTGCCTCTCTGTGTTTCAACTTTCTGGTCATTATAGCTTTTAGGTGAGAAGCCATGAAGAAAAGCAAAGAGACAAAATCACAACGTTTTCTATCAGTGTGGATTCCCTGTGATCTATATATTTTTCACCTCATTGGTTTCAGACAATACTAATGAGTCTGTAACAATTTTACACCCCCTTATGATGGTCTGTTATTCAGATGCACATGACTATTCTAACAGAGGCTAATTGTTTACAATAAATTGTTTTAAACTGAAATGAAGATGACTATAAATGTGCTCGTTATGAAAAGCACCACCAGTGAGTTTCTTTTAAAGATTAATATCAATCAAGATTTATATGAGACTTATGGCGTGAAACTGGGATTGGTAGCGCCCGTTGTTTGGGTGCTATGGGTGCCGTTTGGGTACCAAAATGGCATCCAATGCGCACGCGCACACTTCTGGGGTGAATCACGCAGGACGCCATATTGGTGAGGGCATTAGTCTGAGTCTGCAGGGTGGATGAGCAAACTGGCCATGGCACCGTTGTACAGGAGGCCATTCAAGTAGGGGGAGTGAAAAGGAATGCTGTTGTGGTACAGGACAGTATAGTCAGGAGGATTCAGAAAAGGGTAAATTAAAAAGCAGTAAGAGAAATGTCAAGGCTGTAGAGCAGAGTAGTGATTTTGGTAAACATATGCAGATTAGGTCAGGAATGGACAGAGAACTTAACAAAAGTAATAGGGTATCAGTGACGAAGGTGACATCAGGGAAAAATAGAAAAAAGTTAAAGCTAAAGGTGCTAAATCTGATTGCACGAAGCATTCGCAACAAAATAGATGAATTAAACGCACAGATAGAAATAAATGGGTTTGATTTAATAGTCATTACGGAGACGTGGTTGCAGTGACCAAGGTTGGGAACTAAATAATCCAGGATCCTTGACTTTTAGAAGAGATAGGCAGAATGGAAAAGGAGGAGGGTAGCCCTGATAATAAAGGATGGGATAAAGACGATAGAGAGAAAGGATATTAGCTCCGCAAAAACAGACGTAGAATCACTTTGGGTGGAGCTAAGAAACAACAAGGGGCAGAAAACACTGGTGGGAGTAGTTTATAGGCCTCCTAAGAGTAGTCATAGCTTTGGACACAATATAAATGAGGAAATTAGAGGCGCATGTAACAAGGGTAATGCAGTAATCACAGGGGACTTTAATTTCCATATAGACTGGGCAAACCGAATTTGCAGTAATAGTGCAGAGGACAAGTTCATGGAATGCATTTAAGATACTTTTCTAGATCAGTATGTCAAGGAATCAACTAGGGAACAGGCTATTTTAGATCTAATATCGTACAATGAGATAGGGTTAATTAATAACCATGTAGTAAAGAAGCCTCTGGGGTGAAGTGATCATAATCTGATAGAATTTTATATTGAGTTTGAGAGTGATTTAGTTAAGTCTGAAACTAGGATCTTAAATCTGAACAAAAACAAACTACGTAGGTATGAGATGTGAGTTGGCTAAGGTAAGTTGGGAAACTAGATTTAAAAATATAATGGTAGATAAGTAATGGCAAACAAACATTCAAAGAATTAATTCATAATTCACCATGAATATACATTCCCTTAAGAAATAAAAACCTCACAGGAAAATGGTCCAACCGTGGCTAACAAGGGAAGTTAAAGATAGTATTAGATTAAAGGAAGAGACTTGTAATGTGGTCAAAAAGGTAGTAGGCATGAGGATTGGGAGGACTTTAGAATTCAGCAAAAGAGGAGCAAGAAATTGATAGAGAGAAAATAGATTATGAGAGTAAACTAGCGGGAGACATAAAAACAGATTGTAAAAGCTTCTATGGGTATGTAAAAAGGAAGAGATTAGTGAAAGTAAATGTGGGTTCCTTTCAAGCAGAGAGAGGAGAAATTATAATGGGGAATATGGAAATGGCCGAGAAATTAAACAAATACTTTGTATCTGTCTTAAAGGAAGAAGACACAAAAATATTTTGGAAATAGTGGGGAACTGTCGAAGTTCGACTCCCGAGTAAGACTCTTGAAACATAAAGTATCGTCAAAGACAGGCTTTATTATTTAATTGACATAGAGGGAATGCAATGAAGGTTCACCAGTCTGATTCCTGGGATAGGGGGATTGTCCTATGAGGAGATATTGAGGAGACTAGCCAGCTGTATGAGTAGAGCTGAGAAATACCAAGGGGCAGAAAATGTTAGTGGGAGTTGTATACAGACCCCCAAACAGTAATGCTGAGGTTGGGGATGGCATTAAACGGGAAATTAGAGATGCGTGCAATAAGGGCACAGCAGTTATCATGGGTGACTTTAATCTACATATAGATTGGGCTAACCAAATTAGTAACAATACTGTGGAGGAGGAATTCCAAGAGTGCATACGGGATGGTTTGCTGGACCAATATGTCAAGGAACCAACTAGAGATCAGGTCAACTTAGACTGGGTATTATGTAATGAGAAAGGATTAATTAGCAATCTTGTTGTGCGAGGCCCCTTGGGGAGGAGCGATCATAATATGATAGAATTCTTCAATAAGATGGAGAGTGAAGTTGTTGACTCAGAGACTAGCGTCCTCAATTTAAATAAAGGAAACTATGATGGTATGAGGTGTGAGTTGGCTAGGATGGATTGGGGAATGTTACTTAAAGGGTTGACAGTGGATAGGCAATGGCAAACATTTAAAGATCGCATGGATGAACTACAGAATTTGTTCATCCCTGTTTGCAATAAAAATAAAACAAAAAAGGTGACTCAACTGTGGCTAACAAGGGAAATTAGGGATAGCATAAGATCCAAGGAGAGGGCATATAAATTGGCCAGAAAAAGCAGCAAACCTGAGGATTGGGAGCAGTTTAGGATTCAGCAAAGCAGGACAAAGGGATTAATTAAGAGGGGGAAAATAGAGTATGTCAGTAAGCTTTCAGGGAACATAAAAACTGACTGTAAAAGCTTCTATAGATATGTGAAAAGAAAAAGATTGGTGAAGTCAAGCATAGGTCCCTTGCAGTCAGAATCAGGGGAATTTATAATGGGGAACCAAGAAATGGCAGACCAATTAAATACATACTTTGGGTCTGTTTTCACAAAGGAGGACACAAATAACCTCCCAGAGATGTCGGGGAGCATAGGGTCTAATGAGAGGGAGGAATTGAATAAAATCAGTATTTGTAGGGAAATGGTGTTCGGGAAATTGACGGGATTGAAGGCCGATAAATCCCTAGGGCCTGATAATCTACATCCTAGGGTACTTAAAGAAGTGGCCCTAGAAATAGTAGCTGCATTGCTGGTCATCTTCCAAAATTCTATAAACTCTGGAACAGTTCCCATGGATTGGAGGGTAGCTAATGTAACTCCACTATTTAAAAAAAAGGTGGCAGAGAGAAAATGGGGAATTATAGACCTGACATCGGTAGTGGGGAAAATGCTAGAGTCCATTATAAAAGATGTAATAGCAGAGCACTTGGAAAACAGTGACAGGATCGGACAAAGTCAACATGGATTTACAAAAGGTAAATCATGCTTGACTAATCTACTGGAATTTTTTGAGGATGTAACTGGTAGAATAGATAAGGGAGAACCAGTGGATGTGGTGTATTTGGACTTTCAGAAGGCTTTCGATAAGAGCCCGCATAAGAGATTAGCGTGCAAAGTTAAAGCACATGGGATTGGGGTAAGGTACTGACTTGGATAGAGAACTGGTTGGCAGACAGGAAGCAAAGAGTTGGAATAAACGGGTCTTTTTCCGAGTGGCAGGCAGTGACTAGTGGGGTACCGCAGGGATCGGTGCTAGGACCCCAGTTATTCACAATATATATTAATGATCTAGATGAGGGAACTAGATGTAATATCTCCAAGTTTGCAGACTGGGTGGGCGTGTGTGCTGTGAGGAGGATGCAGAGAAACTCCAGTATGATTTGGACAGGTTGGGTGATTGGGCAGATGCATGGAAGATGCAGTATAATGCAGATAAATGTGAGGTTATCCACTTTGGTGGCAAAAACAGGAAGGCAGATTATTATCTGAACAGCAATAGATTGGGAAAAGGGGAAGTGCAACGAGACCTGGGTGTCCTTGTGCACCAGTCGCTGAAGGTAGGCATGCAGGTGCAGCAGGCGGTTAAGGCAGCAAATGGTATGTTGGCCTTCATAGCGAGAGGATTCGAGTACAGGAGCAAGGATGTCTTCCTGCAGTTGTACAGGGCCTTGGTGAGACCACACCTTGAGTATTGTGTGCAGTTTTGTTCGCCTTATCTGAGGAAGGATGCTCTTGCCATGGAGGGAGTGCAGCGAAGATTCACCAGACTGATACCTGGGATGGCAGGAATGACGTATGAGGAGAGATTGGGTCAATTGGGCTTGTATTCGCTAGAGTTTAGAAGAATGAGAGGGGACCTCATTGAAACTTATAAAATTCTAACAGGACTAGACAGACTAGATGCAGGAAGGATATTCCCGACGGCGGGGGAGTCCAGAACCAGGGGTCACAGTCTAAGGATAAGGGGTAAGCCATTTAGGACTGAGATGAGGAGGAATTTCTTCGCCCAGAGAGTGGTGAACCTGTGGAATTCTCTACCACACAAGGCAGTTGAGGCCAATTCATTAAATATATTCAAGAAGGAGTTAGATATATTTCTTAAGGCTAAAGGGATCAAGGGATATGGGGAGAAAGCAGGGACAGGGTACTGAATTTGGATGGTCAGCCATGATCTCATTAAATGGCGGAACAGGCTCGAGGGGCCGAATGGCCTACTCCTGCTCCTATCCTCTATGTTTCTATATTTACTAGTATTTAGAAGAATGTGTGGTGATCTCATTGAAAGATATAAAATTCTTACAGGGCTTGACAGGGTAGATGCAGGGTGGATGTTTCCCCTGGCTGGGGCGTCTAGAACTAGGGGTCACAGGCTCAGAATAAGTGGTCGGCCATTTAGGGCTGAGATGAGGAGAAATTTCTTCACTCAAATTCTCTACCCCAAAGGGCACTGAGTATATTCAAGAGATCGATAGATTTTTGGATATAATGTGGGGATGATGAGAGATTGTGTAGAATGGGCCTATACTCTCTGGGGTTTAGAAGAATGAGAGGTGATCTCATTGAAACATACAAGATTCTGAAGGGGATAAACAGGGTATGTGCTGAGAGGTTGTTTCCCCTGGCTGGAGTGTCTTGAACTAGGGGGCATAGTCTCAGGATAAGGGGTAGGCTATTTAAGACCGAGATGAGGAGGAATTTCTTCACTCAGAGGGTTGTGAATCTTTGGAATTCTCTGCCCCACAGGGCTGTGAATGCTCAGTCTCTGAGTATATTCAAGGCTGAGATAGATAGATTATTGGACTCTAGGGAAATCAAGGGATATGGGATCAGGCGGGAAAGTGGAGTTGAGGTCGATGATCAGCCATGATCTTATTGAATGGCGGAGCAGGCTCAAGGCGCCATATGGCCGACTCCTGCTCCTAATTCTTATGTTCTTATGCTCTTAAGGGAATCAATGGATATGGGGATAGTGCGGGAAGGTGCAGCTGAGGTAGAAGATCAGCCATGATCTTATGGAATGGTGCAGCAGGCTTGAAGGGCCGAATGGCCTCCTCCTGCTCCTATTTATTATGTTCTTATGTTCTTTTGTAAAGCTGATTTGACACCAGTGCTGCCATTTTGGAGCTCGACGCTCCAGCCAACACCCTGTCTTACGGTCGCACAGTTCAACACGCTTTCAGCAGCAGGAAGAACTCCCACTGGTGCTATTTAAAGGGATCAGCAACTCCTTACAGGTTCGTTGATTTCTTCTGGCTGTTGCTATGATTCTACAAGTGTTTGGTGCTTTCTATCATTGTTTCAATTTGCAAAAGTCTGCAGGAAGTGGTATGGTAGGTGCTGAAGGACTTTTTGCTGAATTCAAGGCTTCTGCACAAAGCACTTGCTGCCAGACATGGGTGCACTAGTAGGCATTCCCCTTGGAATAAGAATACAGCATGACTTGGAGAATGAACAGAGACCATGCAGAGCAGGACAAGCTGCTGGAAGAGGGAGGAGGAGGAGGAGGGGGAGAACGGTTCTCAGCAGAGGCCATATCCACCCAGGGTGCTCATGGAGCAATTCTCCTACCTGAACCTCAACAAGGGACAATGTGTTGTAAGGGGTTCTGTGTCGTGTGTCGTGCTTGTATCGCAGACGGTGCTGGTGCGAGGTTAGGCCTTCGTTGCCTAATACTATTGCTTGCTCTGGTCTCCGGCCAGCCTTGTTGCAATAAGCACCTGTGAGTGGTTCGACCCACTCGCCCTTACGGTTCTAACACTAGACTTAGGTGCGAGAGCAGTAATGCAGAGAAAAACTCAAATAGACTTGGTTGAATAGTACGAAATGGAAATCTTTATTGCATAGCGTCCAAAATCATGAAGTACATGTCATAGGCACAAATTAACGATAGTACAAGTATACATACATTCATAAAGCTTGGTCTATGGTAATGAAGAACGCACGGCACATCGTAAAAAGGGGAACACATTATACTTTATCCTTAATAAAACCGCCCTCCCCTATCAATACCTACACTACATCTAGATTTGTAGGATCGGGAAACATGCTCACCACTCGTGATACTTCGGAGAATTTTAAAATGAGGCACTCGGCTCGTTTCGCTGCAGCGCCTGACTGTCACGTGTTTGAAGGGGTCTCTGTACCCCACTTGTTTACTTTCGCTGCTGCTGCAAGCAGGCTGGGCTCCCCGTTGTCATGAAGAACTCGACAGTGCTCGGACCCGGCTGTAGAACTCAAAGAAAAGTCTTCTTGTATCGACACCGGTTGTCGATAGAATTCGAAGAAGAGTCTTTCACTGGTTCGTGCAGCAACCTATAGAGTTCAAAAATGGTCTATATATTTTCGGGCGCGGTCAGGGTTTACTGACCGCGGCGGCACGTGGACTCTTCTTCTTCTCCTCTCATCTTGTCTTGTCTTTTCGGGCCTTCGGGTCCAGAACACCGTTTACCAACACTCGGGATGGTGCACCCGGTTACGCGCCCTCCGTCGAGGCGGCTCGTTCCGTTTGAGCCCCACCCAACATAGTCAACAGAGTCCAGAGAAAACACAGAAGGCTGCTCGTCCAGCAGAGCGATCCCCGAGGATCAGAATAGGAGAATAAAAGTTCAGCAGTCATCAGCGAGATAAGAGAGAGAGCGATGGACATTTGTTCACTATAGTTATAGTGCTGTGTTCCCTTATCTCCCGCCCAAATCTTAATGTTTGTCCTTTGTGAAATATTGGCGCTCAAAACTCCCAGCATGGGGTGATTCTTGTCTTTAACGGGTTTCGGTAGCACCTGAGACTGGCCAACTACCCGTTAATGTTTTCCCCATTGTTGAACCGGCTCGGAGCCTCCCTGGCTGGGTTTTGGGGGCCCCCGAATATTTGTTAAATCACTCGAGAATGGCTCTCTCATTGTAGAGCCGTGGGGGTATTTGCGTATTGATGTGTCTGGATGGGCCTTCGATTGCCCAGTACAATGGTCCTTACTTGTGCATGGAAAACGATTCCAGCACTCATATCTTATGCTATTGTCACAAATGCAAACAGGTTGCATCCTGTCTTTATCAGTGCTTATCGAAAATGTTTATTCGAACGCCATCTTGTCTGCCCACTGTACTTCTGGAAACTTCTGCCACGGCGGCGGCCATTTTACAGGCTTCTGTGTCCTGTTTAATCATGATAGCATTTTGTTTAAATAAACTGATCAAACGAATCTGCTTCTATCTCGTTATTTCGAATCGCGATAATTGCAAAACTTTACAGTGTGAGACGTCTGCGCTTCAGTAAGGATGTCCTCACTGATATCTGCCACTTGCTGCAGCCATAACTGCAACCTCAGAGCAGGGCAAGGATCACATTGCCAGTGGCTGTGAAGGTGACCGTGGTGATGAACTTTTATGTGTCAGGCTCCTTCCAGGCTGGAGCAGGAGATATTTGCAACATCTCGCACCTTGCAGTGCACTGTTGTGTAAGGGAGGTCACTGAGGCTCTCTATTCCAAAAAAGCTGAGTACATTTCATTCTCTCTTCCCAGAGACAAGCAGGCGGAGTGAGCACGTATGCTTCCCCATGGTGCAGGGTGCCATTGACTGCACGCATGTCGCTTTGTGGGTGCCGCATGTCAACTCTGCAAATACCAGAACCAAAAGGGATTCCACTCCCTCAACGTCCAGCTGGTGTGTGACTATAGGCAATGAATCATGCAGGTCAATACCTGATATCCTGGCAGCCGTCATGATGCCTTCATTCTGTGGCAGTCCACTGTGCCAGCTGCTGCATTTCAGTCACCATGGCAAACCAAAGGGTGGCTACTGACCGACAAGGGCAATCCATTGAAGACATCACTCACGACTCTGGTGCGCAACCCATGCACACATGCACAGCATGCATAAAGTGCTGCCACACAAAATGTGATAGAGCAGACTTTTGGAGTGCTGAACTAACGCTTCCAATGCCTGGACCGCTCTGGAGGAGCCCTGCAGTATTCGACAGAGTGGGTGTCAAGATTCGGGGTGATCTGCTGCATGCTGCACAACCTCACCATCATGAGGACACAGTCCTTGCCACCAGTTATACGGTGAGCAGCTGAGGAGCAGGAGCATCAGGAGGAGGAGGAGGAAGAAGAGGCAGAATAGAAAGGGAGGAGGCAACCTAGACAGTCCATTTCTGCCCAGGTTGTCCATGAAGATCTCATCCAAGTGTGATACCAGTAATCACAACCCCAATTCCCTATTCACCAACAGTCCCACACCTTACCTTCCCTCTGTCACTGAACATCACTGCGTCCGCTTGGCCACAATGCAAAAATAAAAGTCACCACAAAATAAACATTCCAAACCAAATTTATAAATTAAATCATGCCATATTGCATACAATAGTCAACTAATCACCCTCGTGCATTCCCTTAGTGTCTGTCTTCTGTGTGCATTTGCCTGTCCTTGTGCTCCTACACAGTACTACCTTAGTGGCTGCAGCATGGCTGGAGGAAGGCTTCTGACTTTCAGTGGAGGAGACTGCAGAAGGCCTTGGTGGATGACCTGGAGCAGCTTTGGGCCTAGACGGCCCAGCTGCAGCCTGCACCTTCTCGGCATGTCTGGGCTGACTGGCTGTCAACCAGTCAGCAAGGGCACTGGCGGAGTTGCAGTGGTGGGAGGGCAAATGCTGCCTTCCTGAGAGAGGACAGCAGGTTCATGTTCTACGGAGCCACTGCCACTCCCCTGGTGTGGTGCCTCAGCAATCCTAGTAATCTGTTGGACTGCTGTGACACCCTGCAAGCCCCTTTTCACACTGTAATCCACAGCTATGATGGCAGCAAGCTGTCCTTGCATGACAGCAATCTGAGCTACCCCTGCAGCACTCAGACGTTGGGTGGCTGTTGCTTGTGCTGCAATGGAAACTGCGATCAGATGCTGCATCATGGTTGCTCCCTGTCCTGGCTGCAGACCACTCATGCCTGTTGTATCACTACATGCAGATCCCGCCACAAATTTATCCTCTAAGATATGCGCAGTGTCAGTATCTGAGCTGGTGGCTGCGAGTGTGAAATCAAGTGATGATGCTGTGACTTCATCTTCACTCTCTCTTGGTGTTCCTCCACTGCCTGGCCAGGTTGCCCTCATGGGTATCTGAAAGGAAAAAGGCACAATGATAAGGTTGTGGTGTGGGAAGCGGATGCTTACACCATCTGCAGCTTGTAAATCAGAAGAGAATGAGGGATGAGGGGGAAGTGGGATGTGAGAAGGAGGATTAGGTATGAGGATACCATCATTTTCGATGGTTTCAGCCCCGCCACTGACCGTGCTTGTCCCCCTCCGGTTAGCTCCTGCTGCCTCCAGTTGTGCACCACCTTGTCCTACAAGAGAGAGGGAAGTGTGTCAGTAAATGTCGTACAATCTGGTTGACTGATGTGGCTATCATGGTGAATAGCTGGCATTTGGGCAAGATGTGGGTGTGAGGCTCGCAGTCATGCCAAGTGTGTGAAGGTGAGGTGGAGCATATGAATGTTAGTTATGAGGACTGATTGATAGAAATTGTTGGTAGGTGAGTGATGGGTGGTGTGATGATTTGAGCATTGACTGACGCTAGTGGTGCAGTTGGTAGGTTATAGCATTTGAAGAAGCATTCACTGACCTTGACCATTTGTGTGAGGTCATTGCACTTCTTGCGGCACTTCATCCAGGTTCTTGGGGCTTGGCTCCTGGCTTTGACCTTCATGGCTATCTGCTCCCACTGCCTTTTGTCCGTGGGTCTGGAGGGCCTCCTTCCCCCCTGCGGATACAGGACATCTCTCCTCCTTTCCATCTCCTCCACCAAGACCTCCAATGCAGTGTCCAAAAACCTTGGAGCCTGCTCTCTTCCCTGTTGTGCCATTCCTCACTCTTTCCCATGTCAGAATCTCTTAAAACATGACTCCCATCCCCTGCTCCAGCCACAATGTACCCCCCCACCTTTAAAAGGTGTAGGCTAGCTTTAAGCAGTGCAGGCTAACTTTAACTGATGCTAGCCTCTCACAAGATTGGCCCCCTGCTAATGCATCCAGCCAATGAACAGCATGGTTAGCACTGGCTAGATGCAGAGATCATTTAAATGAGCAGGCAACATGAAGTTGGCGTGCTGCCTGCATTGCAATCAACGGGCGTGGGTTAATCGCGCAACGTGATCCCTGCGCCGTTTTTCGGGGGCTATCCAATTTAGCCCCCTTAGACTCTGAAATTACACTTTGTGTTAATAGTGTGCAGTCATTTAACACTTGTCTGACGTTCATCTTTTCACACTGAGCTCAATTTTAACTGCTGGGCTGGAACTTGAGCGGTCGGCCCATTCGGGAGCAGTAGCAGGGAGGCTCAGTTGATTTTAATGGCCGGGCTTCATTAACATGCTGCTTACTGGGCAAAACAGCTGGGTGGAAAATGACTGCCCACCTGTTAAAATCTAGTGGCAGGAGGCCTCCACTCCACATTGGCTTAGTGGCAGGAGGCAGAGGGCGATGGTCGAAGGTTGTTTTTGTGACTGGAAGCCTGTGTCCAGTGGTGTACCGCAGGGATCGGTGCTGGGTCCTTTGCTGTTTGTAGTGTACATTAATGATTTAGATATGAATGTAGGAGGTATGATCAGTAAGTTCGCAGATGACACGAAAATTGGTGCAGTGGTAAATAGCGAGGAGGGAAGCCTCAGGCTACAGGACGATATAGACGGGTTGGTCAGATGGGCAGAACAGTGGTAAATGGAATTTAACACTGAAAAGTGTGAGGTGATGCATTTTGGGAGGACTAACAAGGCAAGGGAATACACAATGAATGGTAGGACCCTAGGAAGGACAGAGGATCAGAGGGACCTTGGTGTGCATGCACATAGATCCCTGAAGGCAGCAGGACAGGTATTTAAGGTGGTTAAGAAGGCATATGGGATACTTGCCTTCATTAGCCGAGGCATAGAATATAAGAGCAGGGAGGTTATGATGGAGCTGTACAAAACGCTAGTTAGGCCACAGCTGGAATACTGTGTGCAGTTCTGGTCGCCACACTATAGGAAGGATGTGATTGCATTGGAGAGGGTACAGAGGAGATTCACCAGGATGTTACCTGGGCTGGAGCGCTTCAGCTATGAAGAGAGACTGGACAGGCTGGAGTTGTTTTCCTTAGAGCAGAGAAGGCTGAGGGGGGACCTGATTGAGGTGTACAAAATTATGAGGGGCATAGATAGGGTAGATAGAAAGGAACTTTTCCCCTTAGTAGAGGGGTCAATAACCAGGGGGCATAGTTTCAAGGTAAGGGGCAGGAGGTTTAGAGGGGATTTGAGGAAAAACTTTTTCACCCAGAGGGTGGTTGGAATCTGGAACTCACTGCCTGAAAGGATGGTAGAGACAGGAACCCTCACAACATTCAAGAAGCATTTAGATGAGCACTTGAAACGTCATAGCATACAAGGCTATGGACCAAGTGCTGGAAAATGGGATTAGAATAGACAGGGCTTGATGGCCGGCGCAGACACGATGGGCCGAACGGCCTCTTTCTGTGCTGTATAACTCTATGACTATGACTATGACCCAGGGGCATGGTCCCTGGCTCAAGGTTAGTGCTCTGGGAGGGGAAGGAAGGTGGAATCCAAGGGGATGGTAGGCACAAGGTTTCCTTGTGAGGCCCAGAGAATTACTCCTGTTCTTCCTGACCCACAAAGAAACTAAAAAAAAAGTTTTAAAAACTTACCTTGCTGGGCCTCTTCGGGCCCTGGTTGCTCTTCCTGGCAGGTTTGGCTTGGCACAGGAGCCACCACTGCTCCCCACTCAGGCCTCAGTAGATTGGGCCCCAATGACATCATCAGCTTGGGGCAGGTGACCTCGCAAATTGTTCAGATCATGGTGGGAAAGGAATGGGTAAGTCCCCTGTTCCTTTTTAAATGCCCCCCCGTCAGGCTGGAGGAGTTAAAATCGACTCCATTCATTCATTTATACGAAATGGGTTAACATTTCTGCTACAATAGTTGAGGGAGGAACTTCAGACAAACGCATTAAGCATCCCAGGTATAAATTCAGGGTCTTGTAGATCCTATACTGCGTACTATCAGCAAAACTATCTCAAAATGCAGTCCAAGTTTATGTTGGGATAATTAATGGACTAGACAATACATGTTCTTATAAATGGGGTGTTTCAAAACAACCCCAGGATATAAAATTGTCAGGCAACCATTACTAAGCCCTCAAAGTAGTGCCTCAGTTAATAAAATCTTATCACTGTATAACTTTGAGTTGTTTGGATGTAACGTGTAATCCACATTTCTAAAGGACAGGATTTTCAGTAACTTTAGAAATGGTTGAAGGGCCCTTGATTGGTTCTGAAGAGACATGTTGTAAAAATGACAATAAGGAAAGGTTTGAGTGTAACTGTAATCCTGGAGAGTGCAAAGTAACATGTTCAGAAAGGTTTGTTCAAGCAGTGAACAGCTGCAGTAAGTCACAGCAGATCTCATCTACAGAGCCAAAATTGGGTAATTTACACAGCAGTTTGTGATCCTCAAACAGTTTGTAATGTTCCGCATTATTCATGCCACAACATGGGGCCTTGGACTCCCAGGTAGAGTGTCCAAGCTGCCTGTTTGTTCTGTGGCTGAGACTTTGCCTGTTTGAAAACTGCTAAGCAGCAACAGAGGCCTACAGATCTTGGCTAATGTGACACCCCAAGGCCTAATCTCCTTAGAGGACTTGGATAAAATAAGTATCTATTACGGAATCAACCTTCATCCTGCCCCCTTCTGAGCTCTGCCACTCCAATAGCCGTCACTGAGACAATTGCATCATTCTGGACTTAATCAGGTATTAGTAGCTAATGCTGTAAGAGAAGCAGCTAATCTCCATATTTACTCCATCTGTGCTGCTGGACCTGACTTGCTGGGTCTTGGCAGATCAAAGAGTCCTAGTAAAAATCAGATTAGAAGTGAAGGAAAAGGGGAGGAACAGAGGTGCAGGAGCCAGAATATGCTGAACTCCTCATGAAAAGTCTTGTATGTGTTTAAGTTCTTATCGTTTAATCCTATGGAAACTCACTGCATGGATTTTAGGCATTATCAACTTTAAAGAACTACTGAAGATTTGCTGGTGTCGTTCTAGCTCCAGTTCTTATGTACATTGTCCCTCAACTTTTTAACAAAGGTAACTTTATAAAATTTAATTCAAATAACTGCAGTGCTATATTAAAGTATTTGTTTACAAAGAATGTATATAGAAAGAAACACTGTTCAAATAATTTTTTTAAATGTACTGCGGCATTAAAATCTGTTAGACAGGATTTGTGTTACCTTGGCTAAATTGGTAGTATTCCATCTCTAGGTCAGAGCCCTGCAACAGGACTTGAATAGATAATCTAGGCTGGCACTTCAGTGTAGTGATGCGGAGATGCCGGTGTTGGACTGGGGTGGACAAAATTGAGAGGTCGCACAACACCAGGTTATAGTCCAACAGTTTTATTTGAAATCACAAGCTTTCGGAGCTTACTACTCCTTCGTCGGGTGACGAAGGAGTAGTAAGCTCCGAAAGCTTGTGATTTCAAATAAAACTGTTGGACTATAACCTGGTGTTGTGTGACCTCTCACTTCAGTGTAGTACCATCCTTCAGTTGAAATATTAAGCTGAGGCCCTGTTCAGGTGAATGTTAAGGATGCCATGCCACTACTTGAAGAAAACCAGGTTCTCTGGTCAAGTTTCCTCCCTTAACCAATATCACCCAAAAAGACTAACTAGCCATTCATCTCATGGCTGTTTGTGACATGCTTGCTGGCACAGAATGCCTGCAATATTTTCCTACATAACAATAGTCCCCAAACTTCAAAAAAGGAATAAAATTGTGTGAAGCATTTTTACAAGGTGCTGTATAAATACAAATATTTATATTTCAGCACATGTACTTCGAAATATATTGTGAGCAAAATGTACAGCAAGGACTACTTAAGTGTTTGCTTTCTATCTGTGACCTTTGTCAGCAGAAATGAAGAAAGGTTGACAATACACACAACTTGGTGTTGTAACCTGTGCTCAGTACTCAAATCCATATCATAACTGCTGTCAATCAACTCCCTTTATACTTCCATCTCATAGTTAGTTGCTTACATGACTTGTTTTTAAGCTTTTTCCCCCTCCCATCCACATAGTAATGTCAGATTGTTTGCAGGATCACATGAAAATATCTTGAGTAATCACATCATGGCTGTAAAAGTGGAGTTTGATGAGAGGGTCAATCTTGAGATGAGTCTGCCTAGTTACTGTGCACCTGAATGATAAAACTGATCCCTCAGTGTACCATCATAAAACCAGCAATCTATGCTACACGCAGAATTTGAATGATTTGCATTGCTAAGTGGAGGTCAGATTTTACTCAGTCATGGATCTGTTCTGAGTCCAAAATAAATAAATGTGGTATGATACAGTGACATAGTATGTCACATAAAGGTGATTATATACCACGCCCAGTGCAGCATGTAGAAAACACCCTCAGCTGCACTTTTACATACAAGTCATGCACAATCTGATTTAAAAAAGTTATTTCTTATGTTCACATCTCTTTTTTGATGGTATTTTTTAAACTTATAATTTTTGGTAGTCTTGTACAGTTTTAACTATCTCCACCGTCCTGTGGAATTATTCATTTTAATGGGAGGTGGGAGCGGAGGAGGGGGGAGCATGAGACATAGGATGGGGGAAAGCTAAAATTAGTCACTGTGGCTCTGTTTCTATAGCATGGTTTGCAAATCATAAGCTGCTGAGGGGGCACAGTTGAGATACTATTGCTATTTAGTGATAGTAATTATACTTAGCCACGTTATTAAAAACAGCGAGGTTTGGAAGCAATGCAAGGGTTTTGTTTATAATTCCACGTAGGATTGGAGGGGTCACGAAAGATTAAAGTGTAAATTTTGGAGGCTGTGACAGACCCTAATTAGAATGTAATAAATATTCAGTCAGTTGACCGTGACAGTACAACACTTAGGATGCTCACTTCACACCCATGTGCTCAGGGGGTTTGTATTTAGGACTCCTGATTCCAGAATCTGTCTGCCACATGTGTTCTGAGTTTTGCAGTTTGTAGTCAGGCTAATTAGATGGGCATCATGCTGAGGTGAAGTGTTTCTGTGTCCAACTCAGGGCAGGGCATAGCTTATCTCAGCCCAAAGCTAGCATACCTCCTGTACGCTCAATATGGAGCAACAATGTGACTGGCAGTGAACCAGTCTTTAATCCTGTCGGTCCCACCCTCCCAGCTGAAGGTGATTGTATAGAGGCAAGAAGCATTAAATCTAATTGTGTGGGCTGAAAGTTCACCATCCATTATAGAGTCAATTGTTTTCCAATTTAATTGCTTTATTAAAAATGCCATAATTTAGTGAACCAGATATAAATGGACAATAAATAACTTATGCGGTTATATTATTGCTCTAGTGCTTTTTTCCAGAATTTTTCCTCGCATCATCAGAGGAACTAATGCAGGATTAGTCTGAAATAGAAGATATTATTACTTCGTGCTCTGTATTTTATTAAAAGGCCTTTTAGGGTGTTGCAAAAACTACACAAGGCTAATTTGACAGTTATCCAAAATAGACCAATGCCAAAGACTGGTTCATTTTCGATTCCTCTTATGTTCTTCCTGAATTGCAAAACGAAATGCAGAAATTATTTTTTTCACATGCGTTTGTAACTATGTTTCTATGCCATTTTTTTCTGTTTCCTACATGTGCACATTCACAAATGAGTCTTAAATATTGAATTTGGCCCATTACTATGTGATTTGTATTGATTCATTGTGATTGGTGTGTGCTGAGATGTTCTTCCAGATTTTGCACACACTATAATGTGTGCATTGTGCAGATCCATTACCCGTGTGTGTCAGTGAGCTGATTAAATTCGTTTACTGGTTCTCCATGGGATTCACGGGCTTGCTGAACCTCGTCAGTGAAAGTAAGACGAGAGCACACCGGCAATTGTGGGCGCTGAGCAAATGACAGTTAAAAAAAAAATCACGTATATACTCACACCTCACACCTGCTTCCTTGCTTGTGCTGAGAGTTTGCTTTCAGGAGTTTGCAGGTGATTTCTACAACTTTGGAAGTCACTCTCACTACATTGGAGGATGTGCCTCTGATCTCCACTAATCTCTGTCACATATCAGATCAGTATGTGTGCTGCTTATGCTGTTTCACCTTGGACCTCAGATGAGAACCATATGAGCCCCAGCAGCAACAACACCAGCAACACCAGCAGCATCAGCAGCAGCCTTCTCCTCACCGACCTGCTGCTCCACAGGAGAGAGGGGATGAGCACAGGGGTACACCTCTCAGGAGGCAATACCCCCAACACAGGGTATACAGGCAGAGGATCAGCTTCCTGGACATGACTGAACAGCAGTGCTTCAGGAGGCTCAGGCTATCGCGTCAGGTCGTGGCAGATATTTGTAGCCTGCTGGAAGAAGACCTGCTGCCAAGTGGACTTGGTGGACACGCGTTACCAGTGGCTGTCAAAGTCACCACAACTTCTTCGCCTCAGACTCCTTCCAGGGATCTGCAGGAGACATTTACAGGATCTCACAGTTGGCCGCCCACAGATGCATCACCCAGGTGACCGATGCCATGTTTGACAAGTCAGGCACTTATGTGCACTTTGCCACTGATGAAGCCAGTCAGACTGAGCGGGCACTCGGCTTCGTGGCTCTGGCTGGCATCCCACAGGTGCAGGGCATCATCGACTGCACACATGTGGCCATCAAGGCACCCCCAGATCACCCAGAAGTGTTTATGAACCATAAGGGCTTCCACTTCATCAATGTGCAGCTCATCTGCAACCAGTAAAATATTATCATGCATGTGTGCCAGATTCCCAGGGAGCTGTCAGGATACATTCATCCTGCGCCAATCCACACTCCCTCAGCTCTTCGCACCGCTGACCAGACTTACCGGCTGACTGCTTGGAGACAAGGGCTATCCACTGAAGATGTGGCTAATGACACCCTTGAGGAGGCCAAGCAATGAGACCGAAAAGCGCTACAATTAAAGCCAAATGACAATGAGATGTGCAATAGAGCAAGCAATCAGGATGCTGAAGATGCCTAGACAGATCTGGAGCAGCCCTTCACTATACACCAGCCAGGGTCTCCAGAATGATCGTGGTATGCTGCGCTCTGCACAACAAAGCACAGCAGCGAGGATCTGCACTGCAGCAGGAGCAAGGCGAAGAGCGCAGAGCCTCTTTGGATAAGGAGGAGGAGGAACCTGAAGTGGACATGGCACCAGCACCAGCATATATTGTTGCCCGGGATACCTGGGATGGCCTCATAATGGCATGATTTAGTTTGGTTGCACCAATGCACCCATATGGCACCCAGATGCTGAACCAACTTCCCTCCCACCTCCACCTCACCACAAAGTAGTCCTAAAATGACCAAACCATTCCTGTCACACACACCCATTGCTCGAGGTTAAGTAATGTCTTACCATTCATTCCAACTGACAAGGCCACTTGCCAGGCAGCAGGCAAAAATGGACAAGACAGGAAAGTGCTGCAAAGAAATAATTTTATGTAGCTCAAAAAGTAAATAGAAACTTAATGATCTAACGCTTTATAACACACCAGGTGCATACCCTTGTGCATCTACAATTGTTTCATCTTTCTCTTCCTACAACTCCTACACCGTGCAACCACTGTGGCTTCAGCAGAGGTAGAGGCAGGCTGTTCACTTTCCTGCTCTGACTGTTTAGATACTTTTGGCGGATGTCCTCTGGGTTTTGGAGCCTGTAAAGGCCCCGCCAAAGACTGCTCCTCCAGCACCTGTGCAGAACTCGGCCATCGGGATCCAAGGCAGCATGTGGGGCTCTGACTGGGGTGTGGGGGGAGAAGTGGGGGCCCTTTGAGCGGAGTCCTCACTTCCATGTCCCCTTTCACCATCATCCCTCTCATGGCCCACCTGCACTTTCCTGCTAGCAAGGAGCTAAAGAGCACATTGCTGCACATCAGTGGGGCGATGAACGGCCAAGACTAGGTTTCTATCCATCCTAGATATGGCTGAATTCAGAGTCTGAAAGCTGCTGTTCACAGCAAGCATGCGCTCATTTGACTGATGCATTTGATGCTCCATGCAGGTGGCCACCCTTTCCATGACAAACACATCATAGCCATGGCCTGTGACATCATGCAGGTCATTTTGGAAATGGACGCCTCCATTCTCCCTACAATTGAGCATATCACGGTTGGAAAAGCTTCCAGAGCCTCCTGCATTTTCTGTTGCTTCTCAAGAATCATCGGCTTCGTCAGGGCCCCCGAGATTCAGCATCTGCGTCCAGCTGAGCACCACTTGGAGCGTCCTGTGCCCTTCGACGAGGATTTTCCACTGGTGTCCCTGTCTCCACCAGCTGCTCTTGCTCACATTTGATGTGTGAGATACCAGGTGACAACACTACTTTCTCACTTAGCGGACCCACCGACGTGTGTGTATCTGTGTTGGTGTTTGGTGTGCATGGGTCATGTGCTGGTGCACCCTCAGACTCTGCGACCTCCTCAGAGGAGTCGTCTTCCTCCACTGGCTGGACAGTGGGGGGGGGGGGGGGGGTAACACTTGATGGGCCTGTGGGAGAGTAAAGACATGAATTAGAAATGTTATGGTAAGAATGTTTTAAGTTACTATTATGCGCATGATCATATTTCACTGGCTGCTGACATCAAGTCAACATGAGTGATTGTTGTATGCCCTGTGCTGTATGATCTTTAATTCTGTCACCAGGTAGCTGGGAGATCCCCCTCTCTCCAACTCCCACCACCAGCAGCTCCTCAACGCGGCTCAGCTCCAGCGCCTCCTCCTCCTCTGATGAAGTGAGCGGTGTCATGACTGGTGTTCGCTGCCGCTCCCAGGTGCTCTGCGCTCTCTTCTCCTGCAAGGAGGGAAACAAGAGACCTTTGAGTGAGTCATGGAATGCGTGGAAGGGATGTCTAGGCAACATCTGTTGAGAGTGACTATGAGGGAGAGGCGTAACATTACATTAAGATTAGAGTGAATGTCAGTGGTGGATGGTCAGATGGGGATGTAAGTAAGTGCATGGACAGTGAGAGAGGGGCACACCTGCAAGATAGGTTGGTGTGAGGAGTGATGTGCAGGAGTAGACTTGGGAAGGTAGAGTGATGGGGTTGGGGTGACACGTACAGCAGGATGTAGGGCAATGTGGCATTGTACTCACCTTTCCTGACCTCATGAGGTTGTTAAAGCGTTTTCGACACTGGATCCATGTCCTTTGAACAACACTCCTGCTGCTCACTTCTTTAGCAATCTCCAGCCATGCGTTCTTAGTCTGGCCAGCTTGCCTCTTCCTCCCATCAGTAGGGAACAGGATGTCCCTGCCAGCCCTGACTCCATGGAGTAATATCTCCACGGAGGCATCACTGAATCCTGGGGCTGTTTTCTGTCTTTGAGCCTGCATATTTCAGGTTAGAGCTTTATCAACTTTTTACAACACAACCAATTCACTATTCCCACAACCTGGCTTCCACCTCCACCAGCCTTCAACTGACATCTGTCCATTGCTCCTTTAAATAGCTCAGCTGAAGTCGAGTTATTTGTGACATCTTCGGACCCGCTCCAGTTAATTGGTCGGGAAACCTGGAAGTCTGGTTCAATTGCAGTGGTTTCATTAAAAATACACTGCAAGACACACCTCTCCAACATCAGGGTTCCTGACGCGATCCCCAGCACCCCCGCTGCCATCAAGACTCAAAGGTAAAAATTCAGCTCATAAGTGGAAAGTTTTAAAGGGATTGCTTCACTGCAGTCACAATTCTTGTTCGACATTGTGCCATGTTTATTCACTGAGGGGGGGCTGGAACTACCTGAGGCTTTAAACGTATAACAATTACAGTTGCCTCTGATACAGTGTGAACTTGCCATAACATCCAAGATGGCTACCTTGTGATGGAGGTCTTGGGCTAGAAATGTGCCTGTTCAATAAGCCTCTAACAGCATGACAAGTTAGATTTAATTCTATTCAGTGGGACAAGCGCATACAGGTGATTTTAAAAGTAATTTACCATTTTATTTAATTCTCTATTTTCATTAAGCATCAAAATACTGCATATTGAATGCACACAACTGTAGTGCTAGTTGAGCTGAGTAAAATAATTGAAAACATGGAATAAGAAAGTTATCCAATTATAAATCATGCAGGGTATTTTAAGATTTCTGATGTGGTGTGCATGGAGGGAGGGATATGGGAAAATACCATTGCACAAGTCAGAAAGCAGAAACAAATACAAAGCCAGAAACTGACAAAAGTAAATCTGATTAATAAAACACATAAAGACCTTAACAGACAGTCTTTACTGTTAAACAGCATTAAACATCAGAAATATTTTATAAATATACAAATGATGGAGATCATCATCATGCATATATAGAGTGATATTTCAGCTGAAAAGTTTAATTGCATTGGAAAAAAAAGGATTGTATCAGAGTTTCTGATTTAAATAATGAGCCATGATTCTTACAAAGGCCAGATATTGTGGATATCTTACTGGACTCTCTTGTAGAGAATGTGACCATCAATTTAATTATAACTACAACCTGAAGTTCTAATTATAAATGGTTTCAATCTACGCCTTGCAGTATTACTAATGAACATGTTCTTATGGGATTCTTCTGTCTGTTATTTTAACAGTGGTGTTGAAACAAAGACAAAATAATTTCATGCAGTGACACTTTAGTAATTAATATCAGACAATGCAATTTCAACCCGAAAGAGTTTAAGCAAGTATACTCAAAAATTGTACACCTTTTCACCCATCAACTGCATGTTTCCATTCATTCTAATCATTGCTGAATTAGAAAAATTGTAAGAGGAACAGAAAAAACGAGTTTAAAAATTGAACCTCAGTCAGGCCCAGAAATGTTTCCTCCATTTATAGATGAAAAAGAAATGCTGACCTCAACTCTGATGAAACTTGTAATTGTTGAGCATAGTCAGAAAGCAATACAGTACCCTCAGCATGAACAAGCAGCTCGATAAGACCTTGGAAGTGGAGTCTTGTTCTTATCTAGCATGAGTGACGCTGCCAATGCCAGGAAATGCAGGACTTTGTAATTATGCCCACTGCCAAGATGCCTTTTGATTTAGAAGTGCTGATACAAATATATTTCCGATAGTAGATTGGAAATACTGTTGCAATACAACTCACCATTTCTTGGCTTAGGGTGCCGTGGCCGCTGAAGAATTCTGCTCTGCTCATGGGTATCTAGTTTCTTACAGGGGGCTGAAAACAAGCATTTGACCCCTGATTTGCATATGTAAGGAGTCTAACACCTGTTTTAGGCAGCCACCAGGGCTGCCTGAAAAATGGTGTGACCGAATATCAGGACAGGCATCTTTCAGGCGTAATTTAATGGGTACAACAAGGTCAAATTTCTACCCCTGTTTGTGACGCTATTCAGGATTAGTCGCACAGACCAAAACCACACGTTGATCAAAACAGTAATTAAGCTTTCATCATCTACCCTCAGTACTTTAAGAAAAAGGGAAAGTACAATGTAGAAAAACTCCTCAATTCCAAATTTAGCTGTTCTACTGCAAAGGCTGTCAAATTTATCAAATGCTAGGAAATTTAAAAAAGTTAAGATTTTGCAAGATCTTGGCTTCCCAATCCAAGATCATTCCAAAAAAAAGAAACACTACAATTTCAGTATGGTTCACGAAGTGACATATCTCTGTGCTGAGGGTCTCTTCTTGAAACTTCCTCCAGTGCTGTGAGAAGTCCTCCTGCGTGTAACAAGGACACAAGGGAAGCCACTCCTAATATAGATACCTTAATGTGTCATTCAACATGGATTTATGCACTTATAAAATATTAAATAGTTGGAGCACTTATAAAAACTTAGTTTTATATATTATATAAGTATTTGATTTCTTCATAGCAAGTCTCTTGAGTGAGGGGGTTCTCATTTATGATGCAGAATGACTGTTTAATTGTGCACTTGCAGATTGTTCTAGTAATGTCACTGAGGTACGGTGTCATTTAATATATGCTGCAAACCCACTCCACCCTACCCCACACTCATCCAGATTAGGGATTGATATTGAGCACAAATATACAAACAATCATACTGTCAATCTTCACAAATAATTTCATATCCTGTATTATTTTGCTACACGAGTGCATACTACAAGTGTGAAAGCCAACAGGACATTTCAGCCAAATGCTTTCAAAAATGTATTTAAAAAAGGAATCAAACAATAACAATTACATAGCATAGGCCGTGATTTTCCCTACCTCGGCGGGTTCGTGGTGGGCGACGTCAGTGGCGGGTCCCTACCTCACTGCTGTCTCCATCCCGGCCTCCGACATGACTTTCCCCTGATTGGGCTTGTTAAGCCCGCCCAGCAAGTTTCCCGGCCAATTGAAGGAAGCGGGTCTGATGATGTCATTTAAAGGGATCATGCGCAAATTTACTTTGACATTTGTGCTGTCAGTGTTCTACAGCATTGAGGTACTGCAAACACTGACAAGCACTGCACAGAGGTGCAGGGCTGCACCCAGGCTCCCATGACTCCCTCCATATGCTAATGGAGGGAGTCATAGCTGCAGGGAGGTTCTCTTCCCTTCCAATGGGCGGAAGAGACTTCCCCAGGAGATCAACGCAGCCTGGTTGCACATTGCACAGGAGGAAACAAGCAGGGATGTTGTCAGGTGGACCGGGCTGCAATGGCGCAACCCTTTCAATGATCTCAGTAGATCATGAAACGTTACTGTAAAGCCACACTCAACCTCATCCTGCTGTGCCACTCATCATATCCCCATCACTCTGCCTTCCCTACCCTACTCCTGCACATCCTTACTTACACCAACTTACCTTGCACCTCCACCCATCACTCTATCTACATTATCAATTCCCCATCTCACAAGCCACCCCTCACACTCACCCTCATCCTAGTGCAATCATACCAACTAACAACACACAAGGGTAGACACTTGGGTGGTTTAGCCAATGTTCATGTGAAGTTTCTGTTAATGTGCTGTCAAACATTGAAATCTTTATTTTCAACACTTTGCTTTCTTGGACAGATTTGGAAGTGGCTTAGTGAGTTGCAGTGAATGGTGAGACATAACTGTACCGCCCGCAATACTGATGAGTGTGAAAGGAATGGCTTGGTCATTGTAGGGATGCTTTATGGTGTTGGTGTGGGGTGGTGCCAACCTGGCGCATAATGTGGCAGCCAGGGTGTACAGCGTCAAGTGAAGTAAATGTGGCCATGGTGAGGACATCCCTGGCGTCCTGGGCAGCAATGTGTTCAGGTGCTGATGCCCTGTGTCTTGTGCAGCATCAGGTGATTGCGGAGGAGGTTGGTGTGGGTTGTTGGTGCTGCTGGTGTGCCTGGTGATGCTGGTTTTGTGGTTGATCATGGTCAGATTCTGATGACCAATGTGAGAGGGTATAAAGTGCACCCATGTTGATGGAATAGATGGCAGTTGAAGTAAAAATGACAAAAGTGATCTGTCAATGGTGGAAGAGGTAATGAGGTTTGTCTGCATGGAGACTTGTGTAAAGACTTGCAGCATCCCAAATCTGTAGTGGAAATGCAGTTTAGAGATGCTCGTGCTTAAGGGAAAATATCTCAATCAGCTGGGAGCTTTGAGTTGACATGTGAAGCTGTCAACTCATCAGCTGATTCAATGGCCACTGACCTCCCGCCTCAGCTTCACTGATGTGGTCTAGGCACAGCGGGAAACCCGTGGGAGACCTGTGAAAGTTAAAAAGCTGGGAAAAAATCATTGTTAAGTGGCTGTAAACAAGCCACTAATGATTTGAATTAGTTCCCCCGCTGCTGCCTGTCTGGTCTGCTCAGCGCTGGCAGACCCAACATCGAGAAATGCAGGTGTACGCATTTTGACAGCGGGTTCCCGACCTGCTGTCAATCATTTTAAATTTCACAGCTGACCCCCCACCAATCGTGTCCGCTGAGCGCCGGCAAAATCGCGACCATAGAATTTGAGAATATATCCTGTGTTTGGCACTAGTGTACATGACATGTACAGCTCTGTATTTATCATAGTTTCCATATATACATTTTAAAATTCCACCCAGATGCCTGAACTCCATTTCAATAGATTACATACATAGGATATACGGCACAGAAACAGGCCATTCGGCCCAACCAGTCCATTCCGACGTTTATGCTCCACTCGAGCCTACACCAGTCTTTCCTCGTCTAAATTTATCGGCATAATCCTCTATTCCCTTCTCCCTCATATGCTTGTCCAACCTTCCCTTAAATACATCTATACTATTTGCTTCAACCACTCTCTGTGGTAGCGAGTTCCACATTCTCACCACTCTTTGGGTAAAGAAGTTTCTTCTGAACTCCCTATTGGATTTCTTGGTGACTATCTTATATTGATGGCCTCTAGTTATGCTCTTCCCCACAAGTGGAAACATTCCCTCTGTATCCACTCTATCAAAAGCTTTCATAATTTTAAAGACCTCTATTAGGTCACCCCTCAGCCTCCTTTCTTCAAGAAAAAAGAGACCCAGCCTGTTCATCCTTTCCTGATATGTATACCCCCGCATTTCTGGTATCATCCTTGTAAATCTTCTCTGTGCCCTCTCCAGTGCCTCTATATCCTTTTTATAATATGGCGACCAGAACTGAACGCAGTACTCTAAGTGTGGTCTAACCAAGGTTCGATACAGGTTTAGCATAACTTCCCTACTTTTCAATTCTATCCCTCTAGAAATAAACCCTAGTGCTTGGTTTGCTTTTTTATGGCCTTGCTAACCTGTGTCGCAACTTTTAGTAATTTGTGTATTTGTACTCCGAGAGTTCTAAGATTTCCCTTCACTTTACAAAGCCACAAGGTATCATGTGTGGTAAAAGCATTGAGAGACCATGGAACTGGTCCGAAGTAGTTACCTCAAACTGTCTTACAAGTCTTTTAGAGATATATTAAAACACATTGGCCCGGATTTTGTGTTAAGAATAATGGTGAGGTTAACAGTGCTCACCTTTATTAAGGAGTATATTGGGCTGCAAATTCCAGAGTCTGCGCATGCACAATTAAAAACGGAAATCTGGAAGTTGCGGTCCGATTTGCCCTGGTCCTCCACAAGTTGGGTTCCACTGGTACCTTGCCTGATAGAATTAGCATTGAAATCCATATAATGGTGTGAAGTTGCTGTACGTACCCACTAGTTACCCACTAAACATGCCAGAAAAAGTTAGGGCTGGTGCATTCAGGTGTAAGTGAATTTTTAACAGGGTGATAAGTCTTAATTATTGACAAACAACCTCTCTGGCATTGAAAATTTAATTTTAATAGTGTGGAGTTTCATTCCTTTAGAATTTAATTATTGTTGGAGATTTTAAAAAAGATACTTTTTTCCTTTTTTTTTTCTGTCTCTTATCATAGAATCACAGAAGGAGGTCATTCAGCCTATCGAGTCTGCGCTGGCTCTTTCGAAGAGCAATTCAGTTAGTCCCGCTCCTCTGCTCTTTCCTGAAATCTCTGCAATTTTTGCTCCTTCAAGTATTTATCCAATTCCCTTTTAAAGGCTACTATTGATTCTGTATCCAGCACCCGATCAGGGTGGTGAAGGATCACTTCAAATCCTAACCACTCGTTGTGTAAAAAGGGTTTTCCTCATGTTGCCTTTGGTTCTTTTGCCAATGACCTTAAATCTGTGTCCTCTCGGTATCGATCCTTCAGCCATTGGAAACAGTTTCTCTTTATTTACTCTATCTAAACCCAAATGATTTGAAACACCTCTATCAAATTTCTTCTTGGTCTTCTCTGCTCTAAGGTGAACAAGCCCAGCTTCTCCAGTCTGTCCACGTAACTGTAATCCCTCATCCCTGGAGCCAGTCTGGTAAATCTCTTCTGTACCCTCTCCAAAGCCTTCATGTCCTTCCTAAAGTGTGGTGCTCAGAATTGGACACAATACTCCAGCTGGGGCCAAACTAGTGTTTTATATAGGTTTAGCATAACTTCTTGGCTTTTGTACTCTATGCCTCTATTATAAAGCCCAGATTCCCCTCCAAGTCACACACGATCCTGACTTGGAAATATATCGCCGCTCCTTCATCGTCACTGGGTCAAAATCCTGGCACTCCCTCCCTAACAACACTATGGGACTGCCTTCACCACACAGATTGCAGCGGTTCAAGAAGGTGGCTCACCACCACCTTCTCAATGGCAATTAGGGATGGGCAATAAATGCTGGCCTTGCCAGCGACGGCCAGATCCCATGAACAAATTTAAAAAAAAGATCCCATATGCTTTATTAACTGCTTTGTTAACCTGTCCTGCCAACTTCAAAGATTTGTGCACAATCACCCCCAAATCTGTCTCTTCTTGCAGCCTGTTGAAAATTGTTCCATTTTGTATATATTGTCTCTCCTCATTCTTCCTACCAAAATGTATCACCTCACACTTTTCTGCATTAAATTTCATCTGCCATGTGTACGCTCATTCCAGCCTGTCTATGTCCTCTTGAAGTCTATTACTATCTTCCTCAGTGTTTACTACACTTCCAAGCTTCATGTTATTTGCAAATTTCAAAATTGTGCCCTATAGCCCCAAGTCCAAGTCATTAATGTATATCAAAAACAGCAGTGGCCTTACTACTGAATCTTGGGGAACACCACTGTATACCACCCTCCAGTCCAAAAACAGCCATTCACACAACTCTCTGTTTGTTATCCCTGAGCCAATTTTGTATCCATGCTGTTACTGCCATTTTATCCCACGGGCTTCAATTTTGCTAACAAGCCTAATATCTCTATCTCTTAATCTTAATTTCTTTCCCTCACTTTAGTTTGCTTTCTGTACATGATTTTACAATGAATGTATACTTCCTGTTTTAGACCCTGCGTGGCTCAGAGAGGATTCTTCAATCTGATTGATTGAAGAGCCACACTGTTGCTTTTCCTGCTCACACACGGCACAGATCCCCTGTAGAGTGCACCATGCTGGATCAGATGCCCGATGACAGCAAGTTGCCGCTCAAAAGTGTACGAAAAGTCTGTGGGCAGCTGTAAGTGTAGTGAACGGCGAGCACCGTTTGTTCGCTGCTGACCGTAGAATCCAGGTCATTACATATTACTGTTTTTATATTATTCTGCATGAAGTATGGCATATTTATAAATACATTCCATAAATTCCTGTTTTATCAAAACTATTGTATGTACTTAATGTGTTATTAAAACCCATGTTGAGTTGCATTTAACACTACTCTAGAATTGGGAGTGGATGACAATGTCACTGAATTACATCTGATTTAAAAATAGAGTTTTAAATGCAAAATGGCACAGAGGTGATATCCTCTTATCATCTTGTAATACAGGTTAATAACTTCTCTTGTCACCTAAAATTCATCCATTAAATACTGTGTAAGGTAATTAAAGATTGGATGATATAATAAACTTATCATTTCAACAATATTAGTGCTTAGGTGAATGAGAAAGGTGTTGAAACAACTTATTAAATTATTACTCAGTCATTGTAATGAATGAAAGTTTATATATTTTGATAGCTTGAATTTATTTATTTCATGGTCATAATATAGCTTGAAAAAATATTCTTCCATTGTAATTGTGTTTATGATGAATTGTTAATCTTAGCAGGATCGCAGAGAAAAACTCAAACAGCCTAAGGCCCTCCCTCAGGGAGAAAATAAATGGATAAGCTAATCTGTTGAGCTCTCACATCCCCCCAGATTACTGGATACAGAGCACACGTATTCGAATACTCCACAGTTAGAGGGATGAACTTTGAGGAGCCAAAAAGTCTATCCTCGTCCTTGATTTTTCTTATACTTTTATTAGTAAAGGCCTGGAAACAGGTTGCCTGCATGTCTCTTTAGCCAAGGAATGGTGCATGGCATAGGGATAGGGGCAAAAATGCACTTAACAGTAAGGTGCAGAATAAAATAAACTCCTGACAATACTTCCTCCTCACTATAACCAAAAGAAGAGAAAGCAAAGGGAAAAAAAAACAGCGCTTCAAGCATTTAAGACATGAGCAGCATTATCCAACCCAAGTGATAATACTGAGAAGATCTGGCACTATTTATCCCCACCTATAGGTGCATATTATCATACTATGATCTCAGCTGTAACTTACTGCCAAAGCCATCATGGGCTGCAGAGAATCACACCCTACAGAGCAACCGTTCACTGAAAACCTCGCAACCACCAGCCAGTACTTTAAATGGTGGCATCCTCTAGGGTGTTATGACATCACTTATTCCACATGTATTTATTTGTTGTTTCTAATAGGTTAAATCATGCTGCACTGTTAGATTTAAAATAAACACGTTAACACTTCTGTTAAAGTAGCTGACAAAGGAATTCAATAGTCATACACTAATTACACACACTACATTTTTAAAAGATTTTAAAATAATGATATGAGTTAATGCCTATAAAATAAATCAAAATCATATCCTGCATCTAATAGGCAAAATATTTATCCAACAGCTACCTGATTTCTAAAATCTGTAAGTTCTTTTATTTGTCTTACTTTCAGAGGCTGTAAACAGGATGTTTGTTTGTGGCTTGTACTTTAGAAAGAATCTTAAATATATAGGCCGGAAAGTGAAAGCTTTTCACCACACATAAAATCTGTTCAGAAGGCCACTTCAGGACTTTTATATTTTTTATTATGAGCATAGACATTTACGATCACATGCTTATATTAAAAATCACATAATTGGAAGATAGAATTGTAAATTTTTTAAAAAGAGGACCAATAAAACAAAGTATAGGTGCAGACAAAAACCTTTTTGAATATATTGTTCAAAAAATGGTTAGTTCAAATGCTGTATTACTGATCTTGTACAATGTGCTACCACTGGCATCAGAAGGTTCAGAGCTATGCTTATATTGCACAGTGACCAAGTGAAATATGAAAATGTAGCTACAGCAGTGCAAAATATAATTTTAATGACAAGCAAAATACACAAAGGAAAACTTAGGCAAATTAATGTAACAGACTGCACTTACAAATAATGGGATGGTTCTCAGAAACAGACAGGCCGATAAAAGATGAATACTGGAGGTACAGTAGTTTTTTTTTAAATTTGAGAATAAAATAAATTGCTGTTTAAGTATTCCAAAGCATTATTGAGATAAGCTTTTTATATGTGCCTTCAGAGAGCACACAGATGTAACTTTCTTACTCCACCTTCCTCCTCCCGCCTTCCCACCAGGCCTGGAGAGAACTGTGAATTGCCATTTTGGCTCGTGTAGTTTACCTCATTAGAGTGGATTAAGCCGGGATGCTGAGTAGGATAAAAGGTGACTGCTAGGCAGGAGAAGGACTGGGGCGGCCGAGAGAGAAAGCACCAAGTGTCATTTGTGTGCTGACACCATTATTGACTGGAGCCCATGCGGTTCACACTTTTCAATTATGGCTGCTAAAGCAAAGGTGGCCATTAATTGCAAAGGCTGATGCCTGAGCAGCAAATGTCAGGGGAGGCTCTGTAACCCCTGTCTCCACTTCTTGGAACTTGACTCGAGGATGTTCAAGGGCGGGACCCCACAGGCTGCCCAAGGTCCCAGTGGAGAGGAAAGATGCTTCAAAAGCAAATCGTATTTAGCAGTTGCAGTTCAGTGCGCAGTCTGTGCTTTTTCCTCTGTAGTGTCAGAGGTCTGCTGCACTGTGGTGAAACGTGCGTGACCGCACACTGACTGTCGTATACTCTCCGATATTGTATTTAATAGAAACAACCAAGGAAAAACCTTGAGATAACCTTCATATTGGCACTTACCATTGTCTCGGCAATACTATGGCTTTGTCCAAGGTATTTCTCTGTTAATAGCCTTTTTTCTTAATGGACAAAAGGACCACAATGTAGAATGTTCTTACTTCCTTGGCTATTTTGTTCCTTTAAGACCACCATATTGCAATTGAATGATGTTAATATTACTGGCATGCAGAAATCTGTATGAGTTATAATCTGGATGCTGCTGAGTTATGATCATAAATGTTTGTTTTATTAATATAAATTTCTGTTGAATTAAAATATGTTTTAAACTGCTCTCCATAGGAAATTTTGTTGTAACATGAGCAATTTAGCACAAATGAATGAGATTTCTACTTATGATTGTTAATTCTGCAGTATACAAGTTAAAATTATCCATTTATAAGCTGGTGCTAAGACGTATAAAATTATTCATAGTAAATCCATAACTATTTTAAACATACATTATTTAAATAGTTGTGATTTTATCAATACTTTGCATTTCATAGCAAAGGTTTAGAATTGTTTCTTTTATGTTCAAGCATTGAGCACACATGTATTTTTGAAAATTAGCAATGTTAGGCACACAAACACTTGGTGGTGGTGGTTATGAGATATAAATGCTTTTTATTAATATATAAAAGGGGAAGGGGGTTTACCAGAGGTAGAAGTTAGTCAGATATTTATTTACAAGAAAACTGAAACATTTTGTGTGGGCCTTTGTTTTATTTCTTACTAGTAGATCTGATCATAGAAATATAGAAACATAGAAGATAGGAGCAGGAGTAGGCCATTCGGCCCCTCGAGCCTGTTCTGCCATTTAATGAGATCATGGCTGATCATCCAAATTCAGTACCCTGTCCCTGCTTTCTCCCCATATCCCTTGATCCCTTTAGCCTTAAGAAATATATCTAACTCCTTCTTGAATATATTTAATGAATTGGCCTCAACTGCCTTGTGTGGTAGAGAATTCCACAGGTTCACCACTCTCTGGGTGAAGAAATTCCTCCTCATCTCAGTCCTAAATGGCTTACCCCTTATCCTTAGACTGTGACCCCTGGTTCTGGACTCCCCCGCCGTCGGGAACATCCTTCCTGCATCTAGTCTGTCTAGTCCTGTTAGAATTTTATAAGTTTCAATGAGATCCCCTCTCATTCTTCTAAACTCTAGCGAATATAAGCCTAATCGACCCAATCTCTCCTCATACGTCATTCCTGCCATCTCAGGTATCAGTCTGGTGAATCTTCGCTGCACTCTCTCCATGGTAAGAACATCCTTTCTCAGATAAGGTGACCAAAACTGCACACAATACTCAAGGTGTGGTCTCACCAAGGCCCTGTACAACTGCAGGAAGACATCCTTGCTCCTGTACTCGAATCCTCTCGCTATGAAGGCCAACATACCATTTGCCTTCTTAACCGCCTGCTGCACCTGCATGCTTACCTTCAGCGACTGGTGCACAAAGACACCCAGGTCTCGTTGCACTTCCCCTTTTCCCAATCTATTGCCATTCAGATAATAATCTGTCTTCCTGTTTTTGCCACCGAAGTGGATAACCTCGCATTTATCCACATTATACTGCATTTGCACAGGTAGTCTGGGGTCTGGAGGACAGTTGTGATGTCTATCTGCTAACCTGACCTGTCTCGATAAGGCTAGCTACCCCATGTGGGGAATTTGTCGAATTAGATACGTCCTGAGATAAATTAGAGGCTTATTATTCTTGCTGCTGGAAGTTTCTCCAGATTCACAACTGGTTGCTTTGAATGGCTTTGAGAGATCAGATTGGCCCCAAAATTGCAAGGCTGCTCCGGCGGGCTCCCATTGTAAATTCAGTTGGAGTCCACTGGAACTGGTGCAAACCAGGCCAGAATCCATATTCTCTGGGTCCTGGTCACGGGGCCTAGTTTCTGGGATGATCTTGTGGGGACATAGGCTCTGTCCGACCCCACAAGACCATTAACATAAGTCTTAACTCGCCTAATTGCAAGAAGTGGGGCCCACCTGGGGGATCCAACTGAGGGCTAGGACTATGACCTCAAAATTCAGAGGTGCAGAATTTTTTCTCTTATCTTTAAAGCATTCCCCTGTCATAAGCAGCTGCGAGGGACAGGAGGATCAGTTTTCTGTGGGGTGAACATAGGAATATGATGGGGGGGAAACAGGAGCAGACCATTTAGCTCCTCAAGCCTGTTGCGCCATTCAATGAGATCATGGCTGATCTGTGACCTAACTCCATATACCCGCCTTTACCTCAGATCCCTTAATACCTTTGGTTAACAAAAATCTATCAATCTCAGATTGAATATGAACAATTGACCTCGCATCAATTGCCATTTGTGGAAGAGAGTTCCAAACTTGTAACGTAACATCAGTTTAATAAAAAAATCTTTAAATGATGACCAGCTGAATGACGATTGATTGAACTGTTTGTCACATATACATTTTATTTGATAATTGTTGTTTCATTTCTAGTCACACTTACTAATAGTGGGTCAAATTAGTTGTCAATCAATATTATGTACTGCCTCGACATGATGAAAAAAAGTTTCTAAAACTCGTCTTGTGAAATTGCCCCAATTTTTTTCTGTTGTGTATTTCTTTTAAATTAAAAAATATGATAAATTTGGGAAACGATTTTAAGCCTTCCTGCCTGCAGAAATCGGGCAGGTGGGCAGTTAAAATCACCCAAGTTTATTTATGTGCCCTCCAATTGCTAAATCGCCCACCCAAAGCCGGCAGAGTCCACACCGGCATATACAAATCGTGGCTCAGTGATGTCATGGGGCCCTAACTGTTATAATGCCGGCCTGAGTGGGGAAGCCACTGCGGCATTTCTACAGGGTAAAGTCAAGCGAGAAGAGGCCATTTAAGGTACGGTATTTTCCTTTTCTTGTGTGGTCAGGGAAGCATCAGTACTCACCAGGGTCGTACAAGGAATGTTTAGGCGTCCCCTGTCCCATATTCACTCCTTTCCTTCCGCAAGGCCCTCCTGAAACACCCTTCTCCACACCTACCTGCAGATAGCCCAATCTTTTGCAGGCCGGCAGCCGTTTCTCACCCACTTCAATGGGCGGGAGGTGAACCGGTGGCATGTTATTGAGGCCCGAAAGTTAATATTGTCTGGGCCTGTTTTCCGCTGCAGTGGGTGAGTTTCTAACTCACCCCCCCCCCCCCCCCAACCAACCATATGTCCAAATTCCGCCCGAAGTTAGAATCGGGGCCTTTGTGTTTATCAAAGTAAGAAATACCAGTTTATCTCAACTTCCGTAGTTGTGCTACGTATTGTGCTAGTATACATATCTTTTGATTCCCACACCACTCTTCCTTTTCGCTTCTCTAAGTGAGATTGCCAATTTCGGACTAATTTGTGTCAAAATGCATGTCACTTTGTGTTGTGAGCTCACACCCACTAGGAACTGGTTTAGGATTGTCGCAAAATTTAATTACATACGTTAAAGATGCTATATAAGTTGTTGTTGTCGCAATCCCTTACAGCAGCGGGAAAAAAATGCTTTCATCTTAGCTGTCGTTGGATTCAAGCTCAGATCTTAGAGGTGAAAAGGCAACTGGGCTAGCCTGTTCTCTTTAGTCCAATAATCTAACACTGAACACAATTGGGTCAACAGTGCATTGTGTACTATTAGTAACTAACTAATGTGTTCACATGAAATTCTTTCTTTTGCTATTTTGACAAAGGTATTATCGTATTTATTTTAACACATTCACTACCAGCATACAGAATGATTTCAACCCAACTATGTCTTTTATGGAGGCGGAAACACGTTAAGCATGTTTTTAAAAAAAAATTACATTGCAACTCTATTACTTAGTACAGAAATAAATTACACTGATCATATACTTAATTTTTTTCAAAATGTATCTTACTGTTTCTTACTAAAATATAACACACAGACTGCAGCGGATCAAGAAAGCAGCTCACCACCACCTTCTCAAGGGCAACGACGCCCACATCCCAGGAACAAATAAATACATTTTAAAAATGATTCATTTGTTATGATCTACTGTAAAAAAATGCAGAAAGAACTGTCTCATTTCTTTCACTGACATCCTACTTCATCACTTGGGCAGCAGGAAAACACAGTGGAGAAAAGTTGCAGACACTCGCACTGTATAAAAATGGTTAGTAGCATTAGCTAATTTTATGAGAATCCATTGAGGCCAGCAGTGCAGATCAGAAATTTGGGTTTGTGTGGTCAGTGCTCACCTGAACTTCCAGATAGATGAGGCTGTCCATTGCTAACGGATACTTATAAAATGATCTCACAAAACTTTAAAAGTCTAAGTGGTATGTATTCGCAAATAGCCATGTTTAAATTGTGGGCTAAAAGGCTGTAACACACTCTCAACCAACTCTCAGTCTATTTATAGCATAAACCTTTTTTTCTACAAATGTCCTTGGCAATAATCAGCTCCTATGCCTGAAGTCATGGCATTTAATCCAGGCTATATTTAAACAAGCAATTCTTTATAACCATTATCATTTTCCCCACATTTGGTGGGTTTAAGCTGAACATCACAGCCATTCTCGCCATCAGGATTTCTTTTCAAAACTAACGTTTGAAAAAAAATTATGATGATCTGTGACTTTATTGGTTTGTTTGCTTACTTTTGTTTGAATATCAAATCCTAACATAAGGATTTAATATTCTAGCAAAAATACATTAAAAAAATCCATTTGTGTTATTTTTTTAAATGTTAATTATAGTCCTTTGGGACTGTGTGATTTTTAATAGGTGCACTTCATGGTGAGATTCTCTGCGCAACTTTTTCATGCTTAGCAGGATTTTGTCATGCAGGAATTTTTGTAACATGCTTTTGCTGTTGTGTTGAACATGCAGCATGCTCCGTATAATGGCTCTGAATTTGCGGTCAGTGGCTTCCCGCGGGGAAATGACTCTGATCCGCAAATAAAATGCCCACGTACCTGGGGCCTCAGGATCCATGGAGACTCGCGGTCCTGGGGTTCTCCGGGTACCCGTGGGCAGAGGTCCACGTATCTCGGGCGCAGGCGGTTCACAAGCGCCCCTGGGATCATGTGGGCTGGCCCAACGAATGACAGAAGGGGATCCCCATTCATGCTTATGGGGATTCCATATGTACCGAAACCCCATAAGTATGAATGGGAATATCCCAAAAAATACATCTAGACATCAAATAAATGTAAAAAAAAATCACATATTTAAAATGAATTAAAATTGCATTTAATTAAATATTTAATACAAAAATAAAAAATTTTGAAAAATAAATTTACATGTTTTAAACTTACCTTAGTTAACAAGTTTTTAAATGTATAAATTATTGCTAAAATTTTATTTTTCTGTTTTTTAAAACTCTTATGCTGGTAAAAGTAGGCCTTGCGCCTGCTTTTGTCAGGCGTTAGAATTTCATGGGCATTCGCTGGGCAGAACTCTCCGCCCGTGGATGCTTTTTTCCTGGGGATGCGGATGATCTGTCAAGAAAATTCTTGTGAGAAGTCGCACAACACCAGGTTATAGTCCAACAGCTTTATTTGAAATCACAAGCTTTCGGAGCGCTGCTCCTTCGTCAGTGGGGGAGAGAGAGGGAGAGTGGGGGGGAGAGAGAGAGAGAGAGAGAGAGTGGGGAAGAGAGAGAGGGGGGGAGAGAGAGAGACATTGGGGGAAAGGGGGGGAGAGAGTCTGGGGGAGAGAGAGAGACTGGGGGTGAGAGAGAGACAGGGAGAGACAGAAAGAGACTGGGGGAGAGAATGGGGAGAGAGAGACTGGGGTTGGGAGAGAGAGAGACTGGGGAGAGGAAGAGAGACTTGGGGGGAGGAGAGAGAGAGAGACTGGGGGACAGAGACAGAGAATGGGGACAGAGAGACGGGGGAGAGAGAAAGACGGGGACTAGAGAGAGAGACGGGGGGATGAGAGAGACGGGGGGGAGAGAGAGTGACGGGGGGAGGAGAGAGAGAGAGACAAGGGGGGAGAGACAGAGAGTGGGGACAGAGAGACGTGGGGGTGAGAGAGATGGGGGGGCGAGAGAGACGGGGGG